>CBVK0102141890.1:0-59641 GCA_900067695.1 Picea abies
TTTATGTCACGATTTGTGTATGAAAGGGGTGATCAAATGGAAGTAAGCTCGAACGATATTGTTTCAACTTCGAAACTAGGCCAGGCATGCATGGGCATGTGAGGTCTTGGGCAAACTTCAGACAACGAGTTGTAGTAAAGGTGAGTAGGGGGGAAGACTTGTATCAGAGAGATGCAAAGGTCTGTTGTCAACATCAGGTTTCTAGCATACTATAGGAGAATTCATTTAAACATGAGATCTTCTTACATTCAAACGCAGAAAACCAGAGAATACAATAGTGCCATGATAAAACCTTTATCATAACACAACTGCAATAATTCATGTGAATCAGTCAATCATGAATTCCCTCAGTATGAGATGCAAACTAGATGGAATAGGGAAACTATCTTTCATAAAACAAGAGATCTTACATACATATGCATACCCAGAGAACTAGAGTGCCTGTTAAAACATTACAATCGGGAGCTTCGCTCTACCATCGATCATTTACAAAATAGAAAGACTGAGACAATATACTCAGAAAATTTGCCTAACAGCGGCGTGCTCAGTCATCCGAGGCTTGGTGTCCTTTCAGCCGAATTCAGACAGATATCCTTCGTCAGACGCCATCTTAACTGCACATGGCTCCTGTGAGGGGAATAGCTGAGCCATTAAGAGCCAAGTTAGCGTCTGCAGACCTCCTCTGGATAATCGAGGACTAGGCATGGCCTCTTTGGAAAAAATGGTACACGGGACCCCCTCGAGCAGACCACTGGCCAGGCCCTCCATACCTCACACTTAAAGAATGAGGAGAGGTTTCAACCACCCCTTCTTGCCTTCATTTACTCCAAGCGAAGACCAGGATTGAGGTCGGGTCTGATGGCAACTGGAGGTCATGATGGGCCTCTTTGTGACTGAAACCCGATGCCTTTGGCCCCTTTTGCGCAGCTCTTTTCTTTCCCAAGTGACCACGGGCTGTGACCCTGTGCTTATTCCCAAGGCACTTTCGGCGTTTGCGAATGGGAAGGAGCTAATCCTTGTTTCTTGAAATCGCAATGAGCGAAATGCCAAGACGGCTTAATCTGACGCCACACGTCCCTCTACATCTGATGGTTCTAAACTCTCCCGACGATGCTGTGGGCCCAGGTCCTAGACGCTCTCGTCACTTCGTGCATCGGGGATATGAGGGAGTTGCTCCTTGATATTGTGGGCCCACCTTTGGGTGCTTTTGGCGCTTCGGGGTTCAGGGTTTCGAGATGTACAACGACATAAAACCTTCACCCTTTGAATTCGCAACTGTCGAAAAGCCGACACGAGTAGGTCTCGCGCCACGCGTCCTTTGGATGGACAGCTGCTACTCTTCCCTGCATACAATATGGGCGTGATCTATTTGCACTAATTTCGGCATAACTCTGTTATCCGTGATTTCCCGTTGGCCGCCGATCTGCTCCTATGGATGAATCTGGATCGTCGTCAATATAATTTTGCTCGCTTACTGGCTTGGAAGCTTGAAATGAGATTTTTCCGTGCTGCGCTCGGGCACTTCTCCTGTGACTTGCATATTTGAATAATCTTGTGCCCCGGACAAGAAATGTTACTAACATTAGGCTCCATGGGGGATAAAGTCATCCCTATGATTCTCTAAGGACTCATTTTGCAGTTTCAGTGCCTTGCTATTGGGCTATGGAGTCAGGCTCAAAACATCCCGCTGCTGAAAATACAGGCCGAAAAATAAAAGCAACAAAATAAAGATACATGCTCAAAGGAGATTATTTATATACAATCCTAAACTAATAAAACACTTTACATGGGGCTAGGTGAAAGCAGATTTCCACCATAGCCATTCAAGTAGCTTCCTGGATAGAAGCTCCTTCCTTCTGTCAATGATCATCAGCAGATGGTGTAACCGTGACAGCAGAACGGTTACACTCTTCGACTCCTCCTTACAGGCTGGAGTTGAGATGAAATAGGGCGGCTCCAAGGCATAGGGGAAATGCCACTCCATGTACTTGCTGGCAGGGTCATAGAATGAGTGGCCAATCCCAGAAAACTGGCGACAAACAGTCGCCTGTGCTACACAGTTGTCCACCTGCAGGTGAATATCTCTGATAAGCACAGGTAGGAGGACAACTGACGCAGGCTCACTGATCTCAGGTGGTGGCTATTCGTTGATTGGCTCCGGATAGAACATGAAATGTGCGCTCAGTTGTTCCTCTGGTTCCTCCTCCTCCTTTTCGTGCACTCCCCCATCTTGTAAAAAAGGAGCAGTCTCTCAATCCTTCTCTTCAATCCCAAATGTAAATACATCATGGGAAATCTCATGAAGGAAGAAAGAACGATCCTCTTCCACAATGGCTTCCTTGTTTAAATCTGAGATAGCAGGCTCATTGGGGGCAAATGCTAACGCATCCAAAAAATCTTCAATAATCTCTTCAAAAGAGCTGCTTAGATCATATGCCTCAAAGACTGGAAAATCCTTTTTGTTGCCTTCAGATTCCAATTTTGCACACTGGGGAGTGGGGAATATCGCCTGCACCACTAGTTCACTCAGAGCGCCATCCTCTTCCTTGGGAACTTCATCACTCTCATAACCCCCCCTGTTGTAGACAAATGGGGAGGAGAAAGGGCGGAGCTCTGACCCAGGTCATCAGGATCATCCTCATAGCCTACGTCTGAAACAACTTCATCCGGTATAGAGTTGTGGTATCCCTCACTAGAGTTATGACAAACTAACACAGAGGGATAAAACTCTTGGTAATAGGCGACGAAAGCTGCATGAAACTCCGAGAGTGAAGAAATGCTAGCAGGGGGTAAAGAATGATGCCATTTACGCGCATCCCTTGCTAACGAGAACATGAACATTTTCAATAATACATCCTCATGATATATCTCCCACTGACGCATGAGTTCATGAAACTCACTGAGGTGCTGAGAAGGGTTGTCATCTTCACGCTTTCCAAATATGGGTAAATAATCGCCCAATTCATTCGGAGAGGGGACAACATTAGGAAAACCAGGAATAGCAGAAAAATTAAAAGGAGCAAACCTGGGAGCAAGGATTTTCTCCATATCGAACCAGTGGAGTCGCCAATCAATCCTTAAATCATGGAGTCACCAGGTGAAAGATGCGCAGCTTCGAATGTGTCTGGTCCTTGTTCACCATCAAAGGCCAGATCCTAACATTGTTGTTACCCCATGAAGCTTCTCAGGCTGAGAAAGCAGCTGCTGAAACCTTCTCGAGAAAGCTCCTTAGGGTCAGCTTTCAGGTGTGCTAACAGTAGCCACAGCTGAAACAGTGATGTGGAAACCTTGGAGTCGCCACAGTGGAGTCGCCAGGTGCAGAGTAGAAATATTGAAGGGCTCTGATGTCTGATGCACCTTCAGAATCAGAGGCTCAATGTCGTTTTGCCCAAGGAAAATCTTCAACTTTGTTCCCGACAACGGTGCCAGAAATGTTGGCGACGGAAGTCACTAATGGATTGCAGCAGGAGCAGAGCCCGACGCCCATCAGTTTATGTCACGATTTGTGTATGAAAGGGGTGATCAAATGGAAGTAAGCTCGAACGATATTGTTTCAACTCCGAAACTAGGCCAGGCATGCATGGGCAGGTGAGGTCTTGGGCATACTTCAAACAACGAGTTGTAGTAAGGGTGAGTAGGGGGGAAGACTTGTATCAGAGAGATGCAAAGGTCTATTGTCAACATCAGGTTTCTAGCAGATTGTAGGAGAATGCATTTAAATGCAAGATCTTCTTACATTCAAACGCAAAAAACCAGAGAATACAATAGTGCCATGATAAAACCTTTATCATAACACAACTGCAATAATTCATGTGAATCAGTCAATCATGAACTCCCTCAGTATGAGATGAAAACTAGATGGAATAGGGAAACTGTCTTTCATAAAACAAGAGATCTTACATACAGATGCATAACCAGAGAACTAGAGTGCTTGTTAAAACATTACAGTCGGGAGCTTCGCTCTCCCATCGATCATTTACAAAATACAAAGACTGAGACTATATACTCAGAAAATTCACCTAACAGCAGCGTGCTCAGTCATCTGAGGCTTGGTGTCCTTTCAGCCGAATTCGGACAGATATCCTTCGTCAGACGCCATCTTAACTGCACATGGCTCCTATGAGGGGAGTAGTTGAGCCATTAAGAGCCAATTTAGTGTGTGCATACCTCCTTTGGCTAATCGAGGACTAGGCATGGCCTCTTTGGAAAAAATGGTACACGAGACCCACTTGAGCAGACCGCTGGCCAGGCCCTCCATACCTCACACTTAAAGAATGAGGAGAGGTTTCAACCACCCCTTCTTGCCTTCATTTACTCCAAGCGAACACCAGGATCGAGGTCGGGTCTGATGGCAACTGGAGGTCGTGACAGGCCTCTATGTGACTGAAACCCGACGCCTTTGGCCCCTTTTGCGCAGCTCTTTTCTTTCCCAAGTGACCACGGGCTGTGACCCTGTGCTTCTTCCCAAGGCACTTTCGGCGTTCGCGAATGGGAAGGAGCTAATCCTTGTTTCTTGAAATCGCGATGAGCAAAACGCCAAGACGGCTTAATCTGACGCCACGCATCCCTCTAGATCTGGCGGTTCTGAACTCTCCCGACGATGTCGTGGGCCCAGGTCCTAGACGCTATCGTCACTTCGCACATCGGGGATATGAGGGAGTTGCTCCTTGATATTGTGGGCCCGCCTTTGGGCACTTTCGGCGCTTCAGGGTTCGAGGTTTCGAGATGTACAACGACATAAAACCTTCACCCTTTGAATTCGCGACTGCCGAAAAGCCGACGCGACTAGGTCTCGCGCCACGCGTCCTTTGGATGGACGACTGCTACTCTTCCCTGCATTCAATATGGGCGCGATCTATTTGCGCTAATTTTGGTGCAAATCTGCTATCTGTGATTTCCCGTCGGCCGCCGATCTGCTCCTATGGATGAATCTGGACCGTCGTTAATATAATTTCGCTCTTTTACTGGCTTGGAAGCTTGAAACAAGATTTTTTCGTGCTGCGCTCGGGCGCTTCTCCTGCGACTTGCAGATTTGAATACTCTTGTGCCCCGGACAAGAAATGTTACTAACATAAACCATGGGTTGCAAGCACTCCACCGCGTAGAACATAAGCGGCCTTGACGCATGATGCAATGAGGTCGACCCTGTGATCTGTGTCAACACTAGGACAATGATATTAAGACTCAGGTTGTTGATCGCTCTGATCGGGAGTTGGCTCCCTACCTTCTTGGTCCCTGCAATACAATGAGTGGCTATGTAGTCCTCTATATTCATGCCACTCCCATCTCTCTGAGCTTTGAAGTTCACCACCTCACCTCGACATGATAGTCTTGTCAGAAATTATATGTCCTCGACTTCAATCCTCAATGGTTGCCCATCGAGGTTGAAGGCCTTTGTATCTGGATCCCAGTAGTTCATCAACATTTGGAGTAGTCTCATTTGAGCCCTCATTCCTTTAAGAGCCTAAAATTTATATATCCCACATCTTCTTAATGTCATTTGGTCCCCTGGATCTCTTTCTACTGCAGTATCTTCATGCTCTCTTTTTCTCCACTCTAGCACCATCCTGCAAGTTTAAAATCAAGTTTTGAGTCAATATCATTTAAAAAATTCAACTCACAGACTTGTACGCGAGCTATAGTTTACACAGTCACGTATAGGGTGGCATATACACGGTCTATTTTGATAACAGTCGTGTATAGTGTTGCATATATGCGACCCGATGAATTACAGCCCACGCACACCCTAGTTTCTAATTTACGCCTTGAAATACTCAACAATTGAAGCCTAAATTAAAATTTTAAACCAATAGAAATGAAGAGAAGGGCAAGAATACTTACTTGGTCCATACGATTGTCAATTATGTCGCTCGTAGCTCCCACAATCAACACTTGAAGATCAAGGGCAATTTGATCTAAAATGCACTATTGGGGTAAAAAATACAAATGGTATAGTAAAATTGGTTATTTTTACTATTTATAGAAAACATCTACCCACTTTACATAGTTTTCACTAATATTTCGGCCTAGTGGACTAATAGTGCAGTGGAAGGAGTTGGTTTTGGTGGTTTTATCCATGGATTCTTGCGATTTCTAGCATCATTTCGTCCGTTCATGACATTGGCAAGTATTTTCTTTTACCAAGCATATAGGATAGGTCGTCGCTCCATTTTGCACACTTACATTATCTTTTGACTATGATTCATATGTCTTAGGTACGAACCCATTTGTTAGTGACACATAACCTCCTTACTGCTATTAGAAGTGTCGTTAGTGAATGGTAGAGGCTTACCAAACATAGGTTCCCTAGTTAGAACCGTTGTGCCATTCGGTGCCCATGCAAAGATTTTTCCATAGGACCAGGTTTCCCTTATAGCTAATATGACTTTGTGATCAAACCTCATTTCTTACTGATAAGAATGTTTACCTATAACTATGGGACTCCCAACGAGTCTGATTTAATCTCTTTTCCAACTCTCTCAAAAAGCGAAAAGATTGTCGAGTGAACTTGTCTCTTTCACACTCATAAATTGGATTTGAAAGGATGTCTATTTCATGTAAGTTTAACACTTTTTCAGACCAAGTAGCCTAATTTCGAAAAAGGAACACTCTAGTCAAAAGTGGCTAGAAGAGTTATCCTGGGTATTGTTTTATACTTTTTTTGGGCCTAGGGGACTAAATTTACGAAAAAGCACATTCTTTGGAGTTAAGTTGTAATTGCATCTCATTCTCTTGCTTGTAGTATTGAGCCTATTGTCGGTTCTCGCTTTCGCATTATAATCCTATCACCTCAGCAATTTAAATCATCAGCCAAGCAAAGCCTTGTTCATATCCTTTACAGCTTGACACCCTATACCGCAAGAAGAAACATTCCCCCGACTGTCCATATCCTGTATACACCTCCTTGCAATAAGCATAGGTATGTTCCATTGTTGGAATTAGTTGCTTACTCGTGACACTCGTTTCCTCCTCTATATCATAGCATTCATTTGACTATGAAAAAACAAAAAAAGACGGGCGGGAAAAGAATATTATCTCATGTTGGAAGTAGTCGTCTCGCCTTTGAACAGAGCACAAACTTTTGAGTCCACTTGTCATCCAAAGTTTGGGTTTAGCATGACCTTAGGAAGTTGAGCTCATTACTTAGAGTTTACTCATCCGACTAGTTATTCTTCCAGTCCCTATGGAGAGTTTGATTGGTGCCTCCTGCATCACAAAGTTTCATCATTGAGTCTATGCTACCAGAGTCCTCCATATGTCTCATGCTCCTTTTCAAAGGATGCTTATAAGCTTGTGACGACCATTTCTCAGAACTCTTGACTTTGCATGTCGTCCATACCCTCAGTGTTTCTCATAGTTAGATGAAGTTGTTTTCCTACCGTCCACCCTGGTCCTACTTTCATTATGGGTAGGTAACCTTGAACCCAGTAGTTAACATCTCCTCATTAGTCGTTGACTAGGAGGTTTCCCTTTTGGGTCTCTTTTTCATTTGTCGGTCTACAATACTCAGTCCATCCCTACGACCTCTAGCCCTTTTTCTTATGGTATGTCAAATTTCACATCACAATTTTCATCCTCCATTCCAACATCTAATCCGAATACTAGTATTGCATTTGGGGGCATGGTTCCTCCGCATATTCCACTCTCGTTTCGTGGTGCTCATATTCCCCAAACGACTTCTACGGTTGGAATCCTACCTCCTTTTTACCCGGGTCTAATCCTAGTCTTAATGCTTCTGGATGGAGTAATCAACCAGGCAGACAAGTTGTTGTTTATGTTCCATCCTTTACACCTACCTCCTCCACACCGATTCCGACCAACACGTTTGGCATGACGAATCCACCTCTATCCTTCGGATTCCCACCCAGAGGAGGTCTGTTTCACACTTTGGGAAACCCCCAACCTAGAGCTACTTCGATTGGGGGGAATATTTACAATCCTCATCATAACATTCCTACTGGAATGGTTCCCAACCAACCCTTTATGAATCAGTTCGGAGGGGGGTTTTACAATCTCGGACAGGGCCATGGTGCATACTAGAACCCTAGATGGGATGTGATTCCCCAACAACAATCTTTCCCAGGAGCTTGGGGCTAGATGCCACAACCCCGTCTCCCTTTTCTAGCCATGCTCAATTTCCTAGACTTGTTAAGATTAATGAATGACCTGGTGCGTCGTGACCTAACATGGCCCCCCTTTCCCCACCAAACTTCCTTCAGATATTCCAAAATTCGAGGGCAAGACTGGTGAGGATCCTGGTGATCACGTCACTACTTTTCATCTTTGGTGCTCTTCCAATTCCCTTAACGACGATTCCATTCATTTAAGATTGTTTCAATGCACCCTAACGAGGGTTCCAACGAAATGGTACATAGAGCTACCAGGGGGGCGTACGGGAATTTTAATTAGATGGTTTTAGTTTTCCTCAACCACTTCCAATCATCGGTTCGTTACAATGTCAACATAGAACTTTTTTCGGCCCTCCGCCAAGACAAAGCCACCCATATCTCGGATCACATCTAAGAGTGGCATAGATGGAAGAGGTTGATCAAAGCCTACATTCCTCCAGAGTTTCTATTGGAATGGTTTCTTAAGTCTTTACTGCCTTATATTTCGAAGGATGTCTCAACATCTAGGGTAACATATGAAGAGGAAGGGATTTTCAAAGCCCAGTAGTTAGATCTCATATATGCTCAGTCTGGGATGTTATATGAAATTCTTCCTGACGCACCAAGGTCAAACTACGACCCTAGGAAAAAGTTTGGGCCTCATGTTGATGGTGTTATAGGATCTGCAAATTTCAAATCTACAGACTTGGTGACAAGCCAGTTGAAAGAGTTGTCTCTAAGCCAGTCTGTAGGAGGACAAGCTTCGCATGTGTCCTCCACTCCCACTCAGTCGACAAATGTACATTATGTGCAGTCGTCGACCAACCCGAATGGTAACCAACAATGAGGAGGAAATAAAAGGAAAGGATGTGGTAATAACCATAACGGTGGGAGGAATAATGATAATAAACCCAAGGACAATGCTAACAATGATAGATGAAAATTAATGCTAGTGAGGGCAAGAAAGAGAAGCGAAAAGTGAAATTTCCTTGTAAGATTTTTAGTGTTGATCACCTTACCCATTTGTGTCCCAAACTTGAGGAAGATACGAGGCTTTTATCTCTACCACCCGTTGTGTTGACTAATCCTTTTTCACATAATCAACATATGGCCTCGAGCTCCTCTAATGCCGGAAATGCGGTGAGTGGGAGTCAAAACCCATTGGCACAAGATGGTTACCATCTATGCATCAATATGGTCAAGTCTCAGATTAATGTAGCTACTCGGTCTCACTATTACAATTTTTCATAGGTTGTTCCAGGTCTAGAGTCTCCCCCTCCTCCAGAGACGCCTTTACAGATTGAAAAACCAGAGCTCTCGCCTCGTATTCCGAAAGGAGTACTCAAATGCACTACCCACAACCCTAATGCTAGAGTTGCCCAGAACTACTCTATTGTGGAGGATTTGGGTCAAATGCCTTGCACGATGTCGGCTTTGGAGGTACTCCAGACATGTCCTTCACAGAGGAATGCCTCGTTATTTGTGTTAGGAGCTCTAGACCCTTGTGACTCGAAGGTTATCAAGTTTGACGTCACAGATGTGAAGCCTTGCTTGCCTTACCACGTGGCCTTTCAAATCCATGTGGATTACTCAAAGTATACCATCAAATGTATTATTATTGATGAAGGCACTGCAACGTGTGTAATGTCCCTCACATGTTTGTTCCCGTGAATAAGAAGCAAGGAACCATCTGTGTGTGTATGGATTTTCGAGCCCTGAATAAGGCCTATCCTAAAGACAACTTCCCGACACCTTTCATTGATCAGATTCTCGATGAGTGTGCAGGAAGCCATGCATTTTCTTTTATGGACGGATTTTCAGGATACAACCACATTCAGATTAAACCCGAGGATCAACATAAGATGACATTTATTTGTCCTTGGGGTACTTTCGCATACCGAAATATGCCTTTCGTCCTTAAAAACGCCGGAGCAACCTTCCAATGAGCCATGACCTTCACGTTTTACGATCTCTAGCATATATTCGAAGTGTATCTCGATGATCTCGCTCCTCATTCTTGCAAGAGAGTGGATCGCTCTACCCACCTTCGACTTGTTTTTGAAAGATGTTGTTATTATCGCATCCGTTTGAACCCTCATAAGTGCATATTTTATGTTAGGCTGGGTCATATTTTAGGATTCTTAGTCTCTGAGATTGGGATCATGGTGGATCCTTTAAAGGTTGAGGCAATACTTCGATTGGTTCCCCCGCGCAACATTCACTAGCTTCAAGGTTTACAGGGGAAAGCTAACTTCTTACATCGGTTTATAGTCAACTATACCAATATTACCAAGGGTTTCATGTGTCTCTTGAAGAAGGACACTTCGTTCATATAGGATGAGAGAGCCCAGGAATCCTTCAATGCTCTTAACAAAGCCTTGGTATCGATGCCTCTGTTGAAGCCTCTAGACTACAGTAAAGATTACTTGCTTTATATTGCTGTGTTCAAAGGGACGATTGGTATGGTTTTGGTTCAGGAGGATGATGAGCTCCATGAGCACGTCGTTTACTATCTTAGTCGAAACTTAGTCGACCCTGAACTCAAGTACTCTCATGTTGAGAAGCTAGCTTTGGCTATCGTACATGCGGTTCAAAGATTACAACATTATATATTGCTTTGCAAAACTACCGTAGTTGTTGATGTCAATCCATTTCAATACATCCTTACTAGGCATATCATTGGGGGGAAATATAATAAATGGATTGTCATGTTGCAAGAGTTTGATCTCGATTTTGCTTCTTCAAAGTCCAAGAAATTGCTAGTTTTTGTCGAGTTAATATCAGACTTCCCTCGGTTAGATGAGGATGTTATTCATGTCGATTAATTTGTGGATGAACACATTTTCCTTGTCTCATCTTCGGACCCCTAGTATGGAGACATTTTGATCTATCTTCAAACCTTGAAGTTCTCTAAGCATCTTTTGAGAGACGATCAACGACGCATACGATATCAAGCTAAGAACTACCTTATTGTCGGTGACACTTTGTATAGATGAGTCATAGATAATATATTACGTCGTTTCTTGACTCACGAAGAGGTTGAGTCTGTTATTAATGACTATTATAGTGGGGCTTGTGGTGGTCATCTATCCGGCCTTGAGACAACCCATAAGATATTGTGAGCCGGTTATTTTTGGCTGTCTATTTTTAAAGATTGTGTCGAAGCGGTCAAAAAGTGTCACCCTTGCCAGGTGTTCACTCGGAAGATGTGCTCGCATCTAACCCCTCTTCACCCAGTCATCACCATCGGTCCCTTCACCAAGTGGAGGGTGGATTTTGTGGATTGCAGCCCAACTTTGGCTCGGGGGAATCAACATATTATCATGGTTGTCGACTGCTTTACCAAGTGGGCCGAGGCCATGCCTACAATTAAATCCGATGGTAAGACTACTGCATTTTTAGTGTTCAATCAAATTATAGGCAAGTTTGGAATCCCAAGTGAGATTGTCACTGATCATGGCAGTCACTTTCAGAATGAAATGATGAAAGAATTAACATCGAAAGTGGGGTTTGAACATAGTCGTTCTTCCCCTTACTACCCCCAGGCAAATGGATAAGTAGAGCCCGTGAAAAAGTCTCTCAAGACCATATTGCAGAAAATTGTCAGCCAGAGTAAGTCTGACTAGCATCTCTTGCTTTACCCTATGCTTGAGGCATACCGAACCTTGGTTAAGACTTCCACTGGTTTTTCTCCTTTTCAGTTAGTATACAGTGTGGAGTCGATCCTACCTATTGAATGTGAAATCCCTTCTCTTAGATTGGCAGTTAAGCTCCTACCTAACACTTCCAAGCTTGAACAACGCCTCGTACACCTACAGAGTCTAGATGAGCAACGTTGAGATGCCTCTACGACTATCAAAGCAAATAAACAACGTGTCAAGTTTCAATATGATAAGTTTGTCTATCCTCGACAGTACGCGGAGGGTGACTTGGTCCTCTTGTACGAACAAGCCAAATAACCACTGGGGACAAGCAAGTTCAACCCCGTGTGGCACGATCCTTATATCATGTGACGTGTCTTAGAAAAAGGATCCTACGATTTAGAATATTACGAAGGGAGTATGTTGGTTGAGCCCAGGAATGGGATCCACTTGAAAAGATATTACGCTTGAGCCCCAAGCTTGGGCGTAACTCTTTCTGTACTATTGTATTTTAGTGTATATATATCTTTTCCTTTGTGTTATCAACTTGCTTAATGAGTTTTCCCTTGGTTGGCAGATGTCAACAGAGTCTACGGTTTACTTAGGATTCGCATACGGTACCAGTCATCATACACGGAACTTAACTTCCATCGCTTGGGTTGTTTACTCACTCGAGGGTCAAGTGGTGTTCGTCTAGGGCCATCAACGAACAATGTGGTTGAATGTAGTGTCGTCATAGAGATTTTATGTGATGCCATTTCACATGGTATTCTTTCTTTAGAAATTCGCCTGGACTCTGAGTTAGTCATATGTCAGTTGAATGACAGTTACCGTGTGTGCAATGTTGGACAACTGAGAGGGGGGGGTGAATCAGTTGTTACCGTGCTTAAACAATTATGCCTATTTAAAACTCATTACAGACCTATCAATGATAATCACAGTAATGCAGGGAAGTAAGCATTGTAACATTCAACATCATTCATGCATATGAGATATACAGAGACAGATATTTCCTAAGGAAACCTATAAAGGGTAAAAACCTCTTTTTCTTTATATGAAAAGTAATCTTTACATTCTTTACATTATCATACATATGAGCTCCAACTCATTGTGAGGCTACAACCTCTGTTTTGCAAGCTGCAACTTACTGAGAGCACCAACTCTCTGTTTTCTCTAGCACCCACTAGAAGGAAGCACCAACTCCCTAGTTTCTCTAGCACCAACTAGAAGGAAGCACCAACTCCCTGGTTTTTCTAGCACCAACTAGAAGGAAGATACAACTCCCTATGTTCAAGCACCCACTTGAACCTCTGAGGACACCAGTCCTCCCTAGCACCTCCCTACCACCCTGGATTATCAATATGTGTTACTGAAACTTATTACAGTGATATAATGTTTAACAACACCTTACCAGTCTCATCACTGTTCTGCAAGATTTCGCTGCTCCGTCTGCCTCACAGTCTTCCTACATGCATACATTACACTTTCTATTCTTCTTCTTTTTGTGCTATGTACACCATTCCCATTCAATGCCCCTTTTCACTTCTGGCCATCCCAGCTCCTACACTTCACCTCGTTCTTCCTGCATGCATCACCCACCGCAGCAACAACAACCTCATCACTTCTCTGTCCTGTGTACTTATAGCTTATGTACACCTTGTGCATGCAATGTTCGCCATGCCTCTGCATGCTCACACCGCTCCAATCTACTCCACATCAGAGAGTTTTCTCCACTTCACTCTTCCACAACTATCCAATCTCCTGTGCGCCACGTTCTCTCTCTGTTCTGCATATTCTGCTCATTGTGAGTCCTCTGCCTGAACATCATGGTAACTCTTCATCTTCTCTAGCAGTTTCAGCTACGCATCCATCATCACTTGGTGTTATTATGAGATTCCTTATTTTCTCTGGTAGTTGAGACTCTTTGTCTTCTCTTTCACATTCGTGCTCATCCTCTCTGTTGTAGTTACAGACTTCAATGCTCATCCATCTGTCAATTGCCTTCACGAACAGTCTTCATTCCACTGGCAGATTTCTTGAGACTCTTCAGCTCCTCTGGAAATCACACAGAGGTCTCATTGAATATTCTAGCAGAGACCATCAATGGTTTCCTATAGTTAGACTGCGAGGAGCAACATTAGCCCTCCGATCGTGCCCAAAATCCCCTGCACCGTTGGATTGACTTCATGTGATCTTGCATTTATTTCACCAATTCGCATTTCGGGATTTCGGTGTTTCTGTGGTGAATGTTCTTGACGCTTCCAACTACCGATCCGCGAAACTCCAAAGTGGCGTGGGATCAACGGTCCCAATCAACCCTTAATCTGATGGCTCAGATCATTTCGCGATTTCGACATTCCTGTGGTATTGTTTCTTACCTCTCCAAGTCGTGATTCGCGAAACCCCGAAATGGAGTCTTTGACATGCTCTGATCTTCTGCCACGCATCCCTCTTGGATCAATGGTCAATATTTTATCGAGACTTCGCAACTCCACGAGCCTTCGTTGTGCCTGATCAATGGTTCAGATCAGTCCTCGATCTGACGGTTAGGATTATTTCGCGATTTCTCATATCGCAATTTTCGGGTTCGCAACTTCGGGACTCCTATAGTAGGAGTTCTTGACATCTCCATCTCCCGATTTCTGAAACTCCGAAGTGATCGGACGGATCACATAACCCCCTGAGATGGACAGTTGGCGAGATTTCGGCGTTTCGCATTTCGTAATTTCGGGACTCTTGTTGTAAAGAACCTTGACATTTCCATCTCCCGATATCCAAAATCCCAATAGCCAAAACTCTGAAATGGAGTTGGACCACCGCTTCGATCTTGCACTTTAAAGAACATGCAGGTTCTCCTGGATCCAACAATGGTTGGACCCCGCGCTCGGATCTAACGCCCGAGATCTGTCCTCCATCTACGCGCTCATCCCTGGTGCACACCTACACACTGCGTTTGACTCTGAGATAATTCCTCCTGAGCTGACTTTGTTCTTGTTTTTCCATCGATGCATATTTTGAACTTGCCATCAATTACAGGCACACTTTGTCTGTTAAACATGCCAACGATCCTCTGCACTATCTCTTATAATCTTATTGAGCTTGCTCTACAACATCTTCCTAAAATACTTCTGGTGCCCGCCTGGTACATTCTTCCTGTACTCAAGCCATCATCGTTGTTGTACTTGCCATCAATGATAAGCATATGCTACCTATAAAACCTGCCAACATGCAACCCTACTCTACTCCGACAATTCCTACGGGTATGACTTTTGGAATGATATTTTCATTTGATCACTTATAATCACATACCTAGAAGTTCTAATTCTGCATCCGATGCATATACTAATTATGTTTTAGATTGACATTTGTCACATAACTAAAGTAAAGAAAACACATTCACTAATATACACATTGCAATATAAGTAAATCCGAAGACCAATGTTTTTATATTTCATTTCTTCAAAAATATGGTGTTATACTCCAAAATTAGGGCTCACACCCTGAAAATACATATATGACCAATCAATACAATAACCACGACATCTACGCCTATTGCACCGGATGTGTGTCATGATAACATAATACGGCGTTTGCGAGACGTTGGAAGAGTCGCACCCAAGCACGGGGCACACCTACCACCTGTTGTTGTATCGACTCCGGTAGATCCTCTATCTGAACCATGGGAATTCTTTGCATCAAACGAGACAAGTTGCCCTGCACATTTTGAAGCACTCTCTCAGCATCTTCTCCCGCTAACTCATCCCCCCTGGGCCTCCGTCGGTGTTGTGGGAGTCCATCTAGTCATCGCGAACCCACATATGTGTATCAATACATGTTTTAATTAGTACTTGACATCATCCAAAAAAAAAAAAAAATTCTTTTACAAAAATACAAAAAATGAAATATTTTAAAAAAACTTTTCCATACCTATGTCTCCGTAGGCGAAACCTGGTGGTGAGGTCCATGCAGAACAATCTCAACTCTAGTTCCCATTCTTGGAACCCACTCGAAGAAAAAACTACATAGGATAGATGCAAACCCGAAGTTCATATTTCTACGTTGTTTGCAGTCTGTCAGCTGGCTCTTCATGTTGGCCAGTAGTGAGGTGCACCAGTCGTAAACCATGGGTCACAAGCAGTCCACCGAGTAGAACATAAGTGGCCTTGATGCCTGATGCAATGAGGTCAACCTTGTGATCTGTGTCAACACTAGGACAATGATTTTAAGACTCAGGTTGTTGATCGCTCTGATTGGGAGTTGGCTCCCTACCTTGTCTGTCTCTGCAATGCAGTGAGTGGCTATGTAGTCCTCTATATTCATGCCACTCCAAACTCCCCGAGATTTGAGGTTCACCACCTCACCCCAACGTGATAGTCCTATCAGAAAGTATATGTCCTCAATTTCAATCCTCAATGGTTTTCCATCGAGATTGAAGGCCTCTGTATCTGGATCCCAGTGGTTCACCAGCATTTGGAGCAGTCTCACTTGAGCCCTCATTCCTTTCAAAGCCCAAAATTTATATAGCCCACATTTTCTTAATGTCATTTGGGCCCCTGGATCTCTTTCTACTGCAAAATCAACCTCTTCATGCTCTCTTTCTCTCCACTCTAGCACCATCATGTAAGTTTAAAATCAAATTTTGAGTCAATATAATTAAAAAAAAATCAACTCACGGACTTGTACGCGAGCTACAGTGTACAAAGTCATGTATAGGGTTGCATCTACATGGTCTATTTGATAACAGTCGCGTATAGGGCTTCATATACGTGGTATGTTTTGATAACAGTCGCATATAGGGTTGCGTTTACGCGACCCGATGAATTACAACCCACGTACTCCCTAGTTTCTAATTTACACTTTGAAATACTCAAAACTTGAAGCCTAAATTAAATTTTTAAACCAATAGAAATGAAGAGAAGGGAAAGAATACTTACTTGGTCCAGACGGTTGTCAATTCCGTCTCTCGTAGATCCCACAATCAACACTTGAAGATCAGGGGCAATTTGGTCCAAAATGCACTATTTGGGTAAAAAATACAAATGGTATAGTAAAATCAATTATTTTTACTATTTATAGAAAAAATTTACCCACTTTACATAGTTTTCGCTAATATTTCGGCCTAGTGGACTAATAGTGCAGTGGAAGGAGTTGGTTTTGGTGGTTTTATCAAGGGATTCTTGAGGTTTCTAACATAATTTCGCTCGTTCATTATTTTGGCAGGTATTTTCTTTTACCAACCATATAGGATAGGTCGTCACTCCATTTTGCACACTTACATTATCCTTTGACTCTGATTCATATGCCTTAGGTCCAAACCCATTTTTTAGCGACACAAAACCTCCTTAATGCTACTAGAAGTGTCATTAGTGAATGGTAGAGGCTTACCAAACATGGGTGCCCTAGTTAGAGTCATTGTGCCATTCGGTGCCCATGCATAGATTTTTCCGTAGGACCAGGAGTCCCTTATAGCTAATATCACTTTGCATTTGAACCTCATTTCTTACTCATAAGCATACTAACCTATACCTATGGGACTCCCAATGAGTCTGGTTTAAGCTCTTTTCTGACTCACTCAAAAAGTGAAAAGATTACCGAGTGAACTTGTCTCTTTCACACTCGTAAATTGGATTTGAAAGGACATCTATTTGGTGTAAGTTTAATCCTTTTTCGAACAAAGTAGACTAATTCCAAAAAAGGAACACTATAGTCACTAGTGGCTAGAAAAGTTCTCCTAGGTATTGTTTTATACTTTTTTCAAGCCTAGGAGACTAAATTGATAAAAAAGACATTCTTTGGAGTTAAGTTGTAATTGCATCTCATTCTCTTGCTTGCAGTATTGAGTGTATTGTCGGTTCTCTCTTTCACATTACAAGCCTTGCACCTCAGCAATTTGCATCATCGGCCAAGCAAAACCTTGTTCATATCTTTTGCAGCTTGACACCCTATACCCCAAGAGGAAACATTCCACCGAGTGTCCATATCCTGCATACACCTCCTTGCATTGAGGATAGGTATGTTCCACGGTTGGAACTAGTTTCTTACTCATGACACTCGTTTCCTCCTCTGTATCATAACATTCATTTGACTTTGAAAAAACAAAAAAAGATACGCGGGAAAAGAATTTTATCTCATGTTGGCAGCAGTCGTGTCGCCTTTGAACATAGCACAAACTTTTGAGTCCACTTGTCATCCGAAATTTGGGTTTAGCATGACCTTAGGAACCTAAGATCGTTACTTAGAGTTTACTCCTTCGACTGGTTAGTCATCCAGTCCATATGGAGAGTTTGATTGGTGCCTCCTGCATCACAAAGTTTCATCATCGAGTCTATGTTGCCATAGTCCTCCATATGTCTCATGTTCTTGTTCAAAGGATGTCTATAAGCTTGTGTCATCCATTTCTCATAACTCTTGTCTTTGCATGTTAGCCATACCCTCAATGTGTCTAAGAGTTACATGAATTTGTTGTCCTACCGTGCATCTTGGTCCTACTTTCATTATGGGTAGGTAACCTTGAACCCAACAGTTGACATATCCTCATTGGTCGGTGACTGGGGGGTGTCCCTTGTGTTTGACGACAAGAAATCTATTCACACATCAGGATTCGTGTAGTGTCTTGGATCCCATTAGCCTTATTGGTGGTTTCCTCGCCTTTGTCGGCAGTTTTCATTATTGGTTGTTATTCAGAGGGTCTTTTTCGTGCACTACCTGTATCTGGTGTATGCACAAGACACACAGGGTTGTTGGTTCATGAACATGTTCTTCGTCTGAGTTCCCCCAAATCATCAAGCTCCTACTTTGTACCTTTTGCTAACTAATGAGAGATGCCTTAATGCTCTCCTTTCAGCGGGTCTCCTTCCATCGACTTCATCCCATCTATTCTGGAAACGAGACCTAGATTCCTATGAGTACCCAGAGGCTTGCAGTCATCAGTGGCAGGTTCTCTCGCCATCGACAGTTGGAAATACATCAATGTCTCTTGATCGATGGATTCTTCAAGTGTTTGACCTCAACTCCTTTTTACACTTGTGAGAATGTACTTGGTGCTTTGATACCTACTTTCATTATCAATAGGCTGTCTCATGTTTGTTAACAATATACCTTAATGGTCGGTAATCAAACGAAGTCACATTGTGTTTGACATCAACTCCTTTATTCACATGATGTAGACTTGCACCTTTGGCAGATCGTGTAGAAGACTTTAAGACATCAGTTCATAGTCGCACGTTTCTTGATTTGTTGCTATCATTCATCGGACCAATACCTATATGACTTCAGTGATCGTGGGAGATCATATTGTACTCCATTGTATACAGATATCTTCAGATTGAATTTGAGATTGCTTTTCACTGGGCCCTGTTCGTGACTATGACAGCCTTTGGCATGTGTCTACCTTTGTATTTCCTATTCATGGCCACAAACAGTTGTTTGGTATATTTCCATGTGGATCTGCAATGTAATTCAAATTGATAGCCATGTGCACAAAGTCATTATGGATTGTAATATTCTTATGAGCAACTAGTTTGTCCAACTGGGTCTCCATTACTCCACTTCTGGGAGTTATAATGTATTTTGGCCATCGCAGATACTCCTCTAACCTCACACATTAGGGGGCATCTGTTATAGCAAGATTTTCCTCACCCATGCAACTTGCTTAGAAGGACTTTTCCATTTCCCTATGCAAACTTGAAGTCCCTTTTTGCAATTCCCAAAGCTTAAAAACATATTTTTCTACATATATGTGCCCTAACAGCTATACATCATGTGTATACGCAAGTTGCACCATTACAGCCCACGTACGTCGGGTTTTGTGTCCAAAATTAAAAAATGGTGTCGGGTTTCCATGTCATGTCATGAGATCCATGATCCTTGACCTTTCATATACTGGAAATGTTTCGACTCGGCCCTAAGGTTCCATTTGAAGGCTATAAATGGGTCATATCCAAGTTGTGGAAGAGAGGATAAGAATTCAACTTTGAGAGCAAAGTTACTCTGGAGAAATTATTCACTTCATATTAAGTCTACATCCCTTTGTCCTTTTAAGCTTAAACACATTGTTCAACCCCCAAGCTCTTCCCTATTTGATGGAGAACCTCATTGTATCTCTTATATGAGCTTGCCTTTGGTGGAGGATTGAAGTGGTGGAGGCTGAGTTGGAAGGGACTTAGTTTCTCGGTTCCGAGACGTGCCGACACAAAAGTTTGTCATTCATACACTTATGTTGATCATATTTTAATAGAAATACTCTTTTCTCATCCAATTAATGTCTTGCAAATATTTGAATTGTTATTCCATGGGCATGTATGTTATGAATATTGATATGTATGCTAACATTATATATTATCACCATATGCTTGTGTATCTTGGTTGTTGAGGACAAGTTGCAGGTGTATAGTTTTGAGTCAAGTGCTCAACGATGGACTTCATCGAATGTTTGGATGAGGTAGGCTCTTTATCTTGTCTTGTTAGCATATTTGTTTATATAGCATACTTGAGATTAGAGTTGATTTCTGCAGTCATTTATGTCTATTGTGGTTTACCCCATAACATAGAGTGATTTTCCTCGTAACAACATCATCCGTGAAAATTCCTGCAACTACATGGATTGGTTGGTATTTTCTTCTTGTTCATGTTCTTCCTTTTGTTGATGGATTACTTCTTCCAACAATTATTCATTTGGTGGCCTCTCATACCACAAAAGAAACATCCACCAAAGTTCAAACAATGATCATCCTTGTGCCATTTCTTCTTATGGCATAAACAAATCAAAAATGTTGTGCCATACCTCTTTAGTTTGTGATCATTCTTACCAACTCATTTGATTCATCCTCCAAGTGTGGTTGCAATTTTGGATGGTGGAAACATACCTAGTTTCCCACATTCAAGTTACTACAAGCATGTTGGAGTAATGGTTTGTTCATTTTTCAATGCCTTTTCTTCAACCGAAATGGCCTTATCTTCAATTCCTCTTGCCTTGACAAAGATTATCTTTGTGATCTTAACTTGAGTTGAGATTTTAAGAGATGAGCTCCATTCACTTAGTTCCTCTTTACCACCAGAACCGAAGCCTTCATGCTTGGCAATATGTTTAGCTACAATGGGGTTTACAATCCCTTAGGTTTTCTTGCTTAGCACTTGACAATTGTAGCCCATTTGTCTCATTAGCTTAGAACCCGTGCCTTTGGTATGCTTTTGAATTACCAAAGACCTCTTTCAAAATAAGTTGAGAAAGGTCCTTGGAGTGCAATCTCACCATGCTTATCTCAATCACGGTGTTGGCTTCTATAGTAGTAATGGGAGGTGCTTGTGCTTCCTTGGTATCTTGGACAACTACCTGTAACTTGGGCAATGCCTCATCCTTTGCTACTATTTATTGGTATAGATAAGTCATCATCTAAGTGAACTGTCCATTGGATGTAGCTTGGGTTGTTGGGAGTAATGGTTGTTATCCTCCCCACCCAAGTTCGATTCCTTGTAAGTGACATGTGATGCCCTTAATGGGTCTATAAGATACTCTTGTTTTTTAGTATGTTTCTCATGTTGTTGAGCAATCAATATCTCGCCAATCATGGCCTCTCTGTGTTCTCTCGTGGATTTCGGGGGGGTTTCCATGGACGTAGCGAGCTACTGGTCTTTGGTGTCGTAAACCACATGTTAAAAAAAAATCATCTCAATGAACCTCAATTCTTACCATTCATCCAACTAAATTAATTTCTCTCCCAATTGTAAGAGCTGAACTTTTCTCTTGTCCCAATTTGCCATGATAATGGTGAGAAAATATTGATGTTCAACAAAGTGTTATTTTAACAAAGGCAACAATTTTGTAGAGGCCTCGAGGTCCATTTATAACTATGCCATCCTCTCCTTCAAGTATCAATTTTCCTCTTGGATCTGCACATTGATGGCCCTCAAATCTTTAGATCTTTCTCTTTTCAATGCTTTAGGCATTGCAGGTTCACTTTCTTCTCAAAGCATTGGTAGGTTCTTCAAGGTCACAAATTCAACCACTTTGATACGACATGATACATAAATGTAGGTCTATGGCCCATCAGTTTCACGAACATGGATGCTTCTACAAAATTATAGCAATTGATTATATCTACAATCACTTTGTCAATGTTAAGTTCAAATCTTCTCGTTATGTACTTGCTACTCACCAACATGGATGAAAGAATGGCTTGGTTTCTAGACTTGGTTCACTACATTCAAATAGTTATATATGACCAATCACAAAACAAGCAATGAGTAACATGCATGGCACTCTGTTCTTAGTTGAGTATTATATTTTGCAATTTAAATGTGCGTACACATCACTCCAACAAGCTTCTATATCCATTGAAAATACAAATATATGCATTTGTGAATGGTGGTAGTTGTAATGCTACCCCAACAATATAGACAACATTGTTCCCATGTTACAGATTTTCCTTGCAATTACCGAATCATATATGAATATCCCCACATCAATTACTTACCCATGCAAACATATGGTTGTGCTTGTGCTTGACACACAAAAAACTTGGGCAATCAAACGATGATAAGAGCTATAGATTCCACTAAACACCGCTTCATCGTCCAACACTCTTTATCAAACCCACAATTCAATCATAGGAGTGTATAATATATAGAGGTGTTTTTAAATATGGTTCAAGTAGACCCAACTCAATTCCAATGTTGTATTAAAACAATAAATAGAGCAATGCATTACAAATTGATCTTAGCACCGAGGGAGTCAAAATGGATGGGCAGAAGAAAAATTGTTTAGTTGTAAGAATGGTTATAGGTACCTAATGCCTTGAATAGATGGCATGGACAATCTTGTGTCTCGATTCACATGCAACTCCATACGTTGCCTTGATTGTTAACCTATTATTTATACACTCTATTTAAGAGTTCAAAGCCAACACTTGATTAATAGTTCCCATTATCTTATTCTCTACAATAATTCAAGATATGGACAAGGTGCTATAATTAATTTACATCAAAACTAATCAATCATAATGATAAATTCAATCACGCGGGCAATCAAACATATTGATAATTGAATTTACCCTAGAAACCCAAATGGGAAAACCAATAAATACAGGTTATATTTTATGCTTGGGATCTTACAATTGGAGCTATACAATGGAAATCACATTCTACGCGTGCTCAAGGCACATTTACAATTTGCATATATTCACACCCCATAGGGCCCTATCATGAAATTCAAACTCACTTTGGCCCTAACCTTTTAGAATACATAGCTAAAGAAGCTCTTAACCTAACCTTTGGAACTCCAAAATCAGAGCAGTGTTTACAGCCCAAGAAACAAAGCAAAACACTTTGTATCCTTAAATTTAAAATAAGTATACAATAATTTCCTTGAGACATGAATTTAGTATAAACCATGCAAATCGAAAACTTAAAAAACTAAACAATTTGTCTCGACACAATCAAGATACCTTATATGGATCCCTCCATCAATAATACCCTCGATTCCAACTACTGGCCCTCCTTTGAAAGGGCACTTGCCTCAATATGTGAATTCACCTCCTTCCTTGTATCCATAGAGAATATATTTATTTTTTATTGCAATTTCCTTACTTCCCTCTCTAAACCATTTAAGAACAATAATATATCATGTGCATATCATAAATGTGTAAGGAGATATGTGTCATTCTTTACACCTTGTATACTTCCTACTCTTCTAGCTTCCATGGTAGCTCTGCTCAAACCCTCAATGAACGAAAGGAATAAGAAGGGTTACAAGGGGCAACCCTGCCTTAGCTCTCTTCTAGGCTTAAAAAAATTGAGGTAGCTCCATTAATTAGCACAACAAAAGATACTGAAGTAACACATCTCATTATCCAATTCACAATTGGGAGGCTAAAAGCAACATGTTTTAGAATTAACCTTAAGTATGACCAATCGGTTCTATCATAAGATTTTGACAAGTTGAACTCAATAACTATTGTTGGAATCTTCGTTGTCTTGATTGAGTGTAACCTTTCATGACCTATCCCAATTGCCTCATATATTTGTCTTCCTACTGAAAACCCGAATTGTTCTAAAAAAATGATATTTGATAACACTCCTTTTAATCCAGTTGCTAATACTTTTGCAATAATCTTGCAAGCACAATTACATAATGAGATAGGACTAAACCCATCAAAAGATAAAGTCTTATCTTTCTCTAGTACAAGGGCTATGAAAATAGAATTAAACGTTTCCAAAACCTTACCAGAGCTCTTGACTTCTTCAATAACCCTTAATAATTCATCCTCAACGAAATCATAAAAAAACATAAATAATTCAATGGTTCATTTGCCCGGGCCTAGGCTCGTATCTTTTTTAAAATAAGAGAGAACTATTAGTAATTCCTCATTTGATACGTCCTCAAATAAACTCTCATTTTACGAGTCAATCACAAAACAAGGAAAATAAGAAGCCAATTTGACAATGGTTGCAATATATGTTCTATTAGGTTCCTTGTAGATAGCTTTAAAATGACTACCCTAAGTCAATTATCTATTTAAATCTTCTTACCAAGGTCCCTTCCCCACTTTTCATTTTCCGAATAATATTTATACTCTTCCTGTGATTAGAAAATTGATGAAAAAATCAATGTTCTCATCTCCTTTTTCCATCCAAATAGCTCTACTTTTCATCCTCAAATAAGCTTCCCTACTATCCAATAGTCTCCTATTCTTGTCTTCCAAATCTTTTAATATATGCATTTCTTCCTCACTTAAAACACCCCTAACATTATTTTCATACATTCTTGCAATCTCAACCCCAATCTCTTTCCAATACCATGTCCCTAGTTTTATACATTTATGTTGACCAAACCACTGCTCGTTCCTTGACGTTCTTCAAAGCACCTACTAACTATAAACATGTTAATTCCCCTATGATTTCATCAAAAGTCTTCCACTTTCTTCTAACCAAACCCTGGAACTCCTAATATTCTAGCCAACACAGGTTGAATTTAAAGACACTAGGAGGCTTATCATCCTTCAAGTCCAATTGAAGAAGATATGACCATGGTCTAAACCTCCACCCAGTCGTATCCATGATCTAAATTTATCCACCAGGATAAGTAGCTTCTATGAGATCAAGATCTGTTTAAGAAGTTGGAGACCCCATCCTCCCCCACTCTATTATTATCTAAGTAGAACATAGGGATATTGGTTATATATCATTAAGACTAGCTTGCTCTATTTTATATCTAAAAAGATCTAGCTAATCCATCAACCCTTGTTGAGCCCCCCTAGATATATGATCTATGCAATGTAAAATTCAAATCCCCTCCAATAATCATTTTCTCTTCCTTTAATATTAGTAACCTTTAATATTAGTAAAGAGTAGAAATTTCCCCCAAAAAATTATTTTTCCTCATTTGGCCCATATACATTCAACACTCTAATTGTCTAACCCATACCCTCTACCAAAAATTCCATACAACGCCTTGAGACAACAAAAAATGAATCTAGTAAGGAAATACTCGATCTCCAACCAACTATAATTCCTCCTAAATCCCTGACAACATCTATAACAAAATCCCATCCTTTTAGACAAGATTTTAGAATCTCGATTAATTTATCCCCACCTGATAATAGTCTCCTGTAAAAAAAAATGACATGGATTCTCTAATTCAACTAACTTGGACAGGGGCATTTTTTCATGGATTGCGAACCCTCTAATTTTTAAAGAGAGAACTATCATTTATCACCATTATTTATTATCTATCCAACTCTAAGAACTCAAGTAATTGGCCTATGCTTACCACATTGAAATTTCTTAAGTGCCTTCTCTCATGCTAGCTATAGAGACATTTTACTACCAATAGACAAAGGACCAATTTCCTTAATGCCGTCAATCTAGACTGGCTTGAATTCAAACAATTTGAAATTTCGCCCTGTTCTATTAAATTTTGATTTTATCCCTTATTTAGCAAACCTGCAAAATTTATGTCTCTTAACATGAAATTGTGTTGTTGGTTGACAGTTCTGTTAACCGGTTGTCGGCCCACTGATGAATTTTATTGCACATATAAACCTTATCGGGTCACTGGGTCCCGATATCCCGGTCTGCACTAGTCTATCGACTCGATATCTCGTGCTCCTGGTATCCCGGTACTCCGGTATATCGGCCCATTGCTCCCCTGGTACTTTGGTATGTTGTCTCGTTGCTCCCCCAGTCTCCAATTGATCCAGTATACAATGTATATCGGACTGTCAACTCCCGGTACCCCTGATTCAAACTCTATATCACTTGTCGGGGTCCCAACTATCGGATCTGTCAGCCACCGGGGAAGTTCACAGATAACTCACAAAGGTTTCAAAAGGGTGATTCGGTACTGCTAAAGTTAGCGGTATTACTAACTTTATTTGATGGTATTGCCAATTTTGGTGGTTCGCCAAATGTAGAACACTGCTAACACTGGAACCTGCAAACACAACAATTTCTCCTCGTGCTCTCTGTGTGACATTCAATCGATTCCAATAGAATAATAATGAGCAAGAAATTTCATAGGAACCAAGAAATCGACTATGGGATCAAGTCGATGATCAATCTGAACAAAAGAGACGGGTCCATAAAAATAATGAAATTCCTATTCATTCTCTGATGCCCGTTGTGTCTGGTTCCTTCTCGTGTTTCTTTTTTGCAACAGAGTTTTTATTACAATAAAAACAAGATCGATCTAGATCACATAAAATAAGATCAAATCTCTCCAAACACAAACACAGCCCTAAATTGCTCACAACAAACTAATTTTGATCCTGGAAAATAGGAACAAATCTAAACATCTCTCCTAAATGATCTAACTCTTCAACCTCCTATCTAAATTAGACATAACTATTACATTCGTGGCAAAATGCCTTCTTCTCGAACACACTAGAGATATTCTAGACTATCACAACTTAGGAAAATCTAACAATTACAAGTCTTTTGACAATGAGGAAACCACCTTCCTCTCATAAATTTCTAGCACCTTCTAGAGGTCAAATACTAAATCGATTGTGGAAGATGCTCCTGCATCAGACTTCCAGGGAAGAAAATACTTTTTCTTGGGCGTGTTCCAAGAGTTCTTCAATACTTGTACCAAATTTAGAAATTTTTTCTACTGTCATCCACATGGCATCCTCAAGTGGTTGTCCTTTCCACTTGATTAAGTACTGAAAGTACTCTTTACCCCTTGTCTTCTTTACTACCATTCTATTCAAAATAGATTCAATTTATTTTTGTTGTTATGTAGGTAGTTGTTTCTCCCAGTCAATGGTTTGAATGTCATCACTAGCAGGTGCATATGTTGAACTGCCTATTGTTTCCTTGAAAGGATATAGATATGATACATTAAAAATTGGAGAAATTCCAATGTTACTTGGAAGTTCTGTTTCATAAGCATTTGAGGAAAATTTCCGCAATACTTTACATGGTCCAATCTTCTCAAGTTTTAATTTCTTATATTCCCCTCTAGGAAACCTTTATTTTATTAGATGTTCCATGACGAAGTCTCCAACTTCAAAATCCAATTGTCTTCTCTTCAGATATGCTTTTTGTTTGTACTTTTTGATGTTGTACTGCAGCTGTTGCTTAACTTGTTCCTGCAATTCCTGCATATTTACTGCAAAAACTTCACCATCAACACTTCTCACTTATTCTTTTCCTAGATTTCTTAATTCATAAATTTCTCTAGGATGCATTCTATACAAAATTTTAAATGGACTTAACCCCGTGCTTCTATTAGCCGAATCATTATATGCAAACTCAACTTCTGCAAGTACCTGATCCCAATTCTTGGGATGTTCATCTACCAGATATCTTAAAATATTTCCCAAACTTCTATTTACCACCTTTGTTTTCCCACCAGTCTGTGGGTGATACAATGAACTAAAGTTGAGATTGGTCCCTAAATTTTTCCATAAAGTTCTCAAAAAATGACCCACAAATTTCATGTCTCTATCAGAAACAATACTTTTTGGTAAGCCATGCAACCTGATAACTTCTTTAAAGAAATAATTTGCAATATGAGTTGCATAACTGGTTTTCCTACAAGTTATAAAGTGTGCCTTTTTTTAGAATCTATCAACAACCACATAAACAGAATCATTACCTTGTTGAGTTCTTGGCAATCCTAACACAAAGTCCATACTCACAGAATCCCATGGTCTATTTGGGATTGGCAATGGCTTATATAATCTAGTATTCTACCTCCTTCCTTTTGCATGTTGACAAACCCTACATCTTTCAACAAATATTTTGACATCAATTCGCATACCGAGCCATAAATAAAATGTACTTAGCTGAGCAAATGTGTTGTCCTGTCTAAAATGTCTTGCTAATCCCCCACTGCGCTTTTCTTTCAACAAATTTTCTCTCGTTGAACATCTTGGAATGCATAATTTGTTGCCTTTAAATAATAAACCTTCTTGTATCAGATAATGTAACCATGGACTCTTGTCTCTGCTTACTGGATTCTCACAGGCTACATAAGCATCCTTAAAATCTGCATCATCCCTATATATCTCTTTCAATTCATCAAACCCCAAAACATTTACTTGAAACTCGTGTAAAATTAAGCTGACTTTGCTTAATGTATACGCTACCTTATTTGATTTCCCACTTATGTGTTTAACAACAAAAGTAAAATTATGTAAGAACTCAATCCACTTAACATGTCTCTGATTTAATTTTGTTTGACTGTCGATATACTGCAAAGCATGATTATCAGTGTAAAGAACAAATTCCTTAGGCATGAGGTAGTGTCTCATTTTCTTTAATGCTTGAATAATGGCATAAAACTCGTTATCATATGAAGAATATTTATGTTTGGATTCATTTAACTTTTCACTAAAATAAGCAACTCGTTTCTTTTCTTGACTGAGAACAACTCCTATCGTAGTTCCACTTGCATCACATTCAACCTAGAAGAGTTTACTAAAATCTGGCAATTGTAAAATCGGTTGTTTTGTTATTTTCTTCTTTAATAATTTAAAACTTTTTATCAGTTGTCTCTATCCATTTTAATGGTTGTTTGCTTCCTTTAATGGTTTCTATAATTGGGGCACATATTCCACTAAAATTTATGATGAATTTTCTATAAAATCTTGCCAAGCCATGAAAATTTCTTACCTCAAAAGCACTCTTTGGAGTAGGCCAATTTATGATAGCATTCACCTTCTCTTGATCCATCTTCAAGCCATCTCTTGATATCACAAAACCCAAATAAACCACCTCTATCTTCACAAAACTGCACTTTTTCATATTGATTAGTAGCTTTTCCTGTTGCAATTTATTTAAAACCAACTTGAGGTGTCTCAAATGTTATTCTCTATACTGACTGTAGATCATAATATCATCCAGATAAACTATGACAAATTTACCAATAAACTCCTTGAGTACTTCATTCATCAATCTCATAAAAGTACTCAGGGCATTTGTAAGTCCAAAGGGCATTACCAACCATTCGTATAATCCATCATTTGTTTTAAAGATTGTTTTCCATTCATCTCCTTCTCTAATCATGGTCGGATGATACCCACTTTTCAAATCTAGCTTTGAAAAATATCTAGCACCACTCAAGCAATCCATCAAATCATCAATACGCGGTAATGGAAATCTATACCTGATTATGATTTTGTTTATGGCTTTGGAATCTGTGCACATTCTCCATCCTCCATCTTTCTTTGGACTTAAAACTGTAGGAACAACACATGGGCTCAAACTCTCCCTAACCATACTTTTATCTAATAATTCTTGTACCTCGTTTTTAATCTCCGCATTCTCCCTTTGAGTCATTCGATATGCTGCCTTATTAGGAAGGTTAGTCTCTAGAATCAAATCTATATGAAGACTGATGTTTCTTAGTGGAGGCAACTCACTTGCAAAATCATCAACCACAATGTCAACAAACTCATTCAACAAATGTTGAACTTCTTCAAGTAAATCACCTAAAATTGTGCTAGTGAGAATTAACTTGGGCTTTCCAATTAAAGAAAAATGTACCTCCTTGGTTTTAACTTCCTGTAGAAATTCTTTTCCACTGACCAACGTTACCTCAGGACTGATTTCTCCAGTTGTTCCTTCATCTTTTAATGGCAAGAGAGTGTGCTTCTCCCCATCCTTCTCAAAATTTTATGTGTTGTTATTCCCATCATGTATTTCCTTCTTGTCATACTGCCAAGGTCTACCTAACAGAATATGACACACATCCATAGGCATAATATCGTAAAGTACCTTGTCCTTGTAGCTTCCAATCTGAAATTCCACTTCACATTGTTCATTCACCAACAACTGATGTCCTTTTTGCAGTTGTGATACTTTTTATGGAACAGGGTGTGTTGTCTTCTTCAAAGCCAATTTTTCAACCATTTATGTAGACACCAGATTATCAATACTACCACTATCAATAATGAGTTTACAACATTTGCCTTTGCTTTTACAAACAATTCCAAAGAGTGTCTTTCTATGTGCAGTTTCTTTGATTTCCTTGTGTGGTTTCAATAGTATTCTCTTCATCAACAAAGACTCTCCAACTTCTGGTGCATTCTCATGCATATATGGCTCCACACTTTCTTCCTCATCCTGAAAAAAATTTGTACTTCCTCTGCTTGTGGAAGCATTTTCTGGACATTCATATGATATACCCCCAAACTTATTGCACCTAAAATATCTGATAAAAGAACCCCTACCTCTTTGATAAGGTCTTCTTCCTCTGAAATCACCACCCCTTGGTGACTGTTCTTCTTTATGTGAACAATTGGCTTCTTCCTTTTTAGCTGAAGATCTTTCTCTGCCACCTTGTTGTCCTTTGCCTCTTGTTGAACTGCGACCTTTTCCTCTTTGTTTTTGCTTCCTTGTCAACTTTTCTTCCACCTTAAGAGCAAACTTATATGTTTCTTCAACAATATTAGGAGACAAAATGCTAATTTCATCTTGAATTTCATATCTTAATCCATTAAGGTATCTAGAAACTTTCTCTGGTTCTTCCTCTATGTGACCAACTCTAATATTCAATTTATTAAATTCTTCAGTGTATTCTTTCATCGACATACCTCTTTCTTTCAAATTTTGCATTTGTCTAAAAATATTTAGTTGATAATCTCAATTCATGAACTTACCTTTCAACATTGCTACCATCTTGTCCCAGCTCTTGATTCTTGACTTGCCTTTGTTATGCCTCTCATCTTGTACTCCATCCCACTAGAGTAATGCATGCCCTTTTAGAGTTGTCATAGCAAACTTTACCTTTTTCTCATATACACATTTTCATACTCGAAGAACTTATCCATAGTATTGATCTAGTCCATCAATTCATCCACATTCAAATTCCCTTCATACATCAACACTTCCATTCTTGGTCTGGAGATAACTCCCACGATGGCTCTGACCAATCCTTCCTCAACACCTTCTTCTTTAGGTTCTTCTTCTACTCCTGAAGATTCTTCTTCTCTTTTGCTAACATCTCCTGTGTCAACGTCTCTTTGTTGGCCAACTTCCCTTGCTTCCAATCGTGCTTGAATATTCCTCGTTTCTTCAATAACTTCAGCATTCGTGACATACCTTCCTCTTCGACCTCGGCCTTGGCCTATTCCTCCTCACATTCAAAATGCCATCTTTAATTCTTCATAGCCTTTCTTGGCTTACGCTTTGATACCAAAATTGATGCCAATCTGGACTGGTTCAAATTCAAACAATTCGAAATTCCACTATGTTTTGTTAAATTTCGATCTTATCCCTTATTTATCAAACCTGCAAAGTTTCCATCTCTTAACGTGAAATTGTGTTGTCAGTTGACATTTCTGTCAATCAGTTTTCGGCCCACCGGAGAATTTTGTTGCACATATAAACTTTATCGGGTCACTGGGTCCCAATATCCCATTCTACATTGTTCTATCGGTTTGATATCCCGTGCTCCTGGTACTCCGGTATGTTGGTCTGTCACTCCCTTGGTCTCCAATTGATCCAGTCTAAGATGTATATCAGACTGTCGACTCCCAGTACCCCCGATTCACACTAAGATTGATCCAGTCTAAGATGTATATCACTTTTCGGGGTCCCAACTATCGGGTCTGTTGGCCACCGGGGAAGTTTACAGATAACTCGCAAAGGTTTCAAAAGGGGTGATCTGGTACTGCTAAAGTTAGCGGTATTGCTAACTTTATTTGATAATATCGCAAATTCTGATGGTTCGCCAAATGTAGAACACTGCTAACACTGGAAACTATGTTGGCACGCAATGGGGAGACCCATGGTTCAACATGAATTCACCAACAAAACCCTCAGATACCAGCCCTTCCGGCATCACCCACAAGCAAGAGAAGTCTCGCCTGAGGTATCTATGGGAACTACAGGAAATAGGTTTTTTCAATGATGAAGGGATGGGAGGTTGTCCTCGTAACCATTGTACTTAACATTAGTTCATTATACCTTATATCATGTGCACATAACCATAATAACATGTAACATATTTAGAATAACAGACATATATTGTATGCACACAATAAACATAACAACAAACACACCATAACACAAAGACACCATATTTAACATGGTTCACCCAAGATGGGCTATGTCCACAATGTCTAACTTCTTATTATATTATTCATAATCATCCATTACAAAATATGCGCACTTCACTCATACATTATGCCCTTGTCATTCGCCTATCTCTCTATCTATCTCTATCGCTCTTCACTCTTTCTTCCTCGGATATATTGCATACTCGCATACATTCATACATACTTATTCTTTATTCTCATATTGTCTCTCATACTACTCTATCTCAAAACCCTTACATATTTATACAATTACAATAGGGCTTAGCCCTTGTCAATGGACCCAAAATGCCTAACGACTTCCAACGGTCTTCCTCATTTTGCATGCGTTGATCCCAAAAGTGCACCAACTGTCTTTCCTTTTTTTGCGCACACTACACAGTTCCCAAAATTGGTCCCAAAGTCTAGTCCCAACGGGCCCCCAACACTTACAAGTGGCTTGTCCCAAGCCACTCAGGCCTTCTGCTGCGCTCCCTTCCATGTCGCAACGAAATTCTCAAAATGTTCCTTTGCGGTTGCAACCTTCTCCTTTGCTTATGCTTATTGCGTCGAAATCCCCTCTACTGTCTCCGCGGTAATGGGGGTCTTCAGTTTCTCTGCACTATATTGCACTACTTGCTTCACTATGCCTTGTGCAACTACAAGTTCTTATGTCACCTGAAAGGCCTCCTCTTGTAGCGACTCAAGCTTCTGCGCGAGAGTCTCCTGTTCAACTCTTATTTAGTTTATCTTTTGGTGTAGTTTCCTATTCTCAACTATTGTAGCTATTCATTCTGTTGGTGGCAGAGTGCTCATTGTATCTTTGATCTTCTGTGCCTGCTCCTATGTAGTTTGTAATCTTTGTTCTAATGCTTGTAACTTTACATTCTCCAACAATTGAGTCCACACTTGTGTACTCTCTTCATGCAGTTTTGTGCATTCCTCATCCAAGCTCCTAATGCTCTCCATGGTCATCGTGGTTGTCTTCTCCCGTTGCTCCCTTTCCTCTGGTGGGGTGCTTGGCATTGTGTGAGCTTCCAAATATACCATCTTTGCGTGAAATCCATGAATCGCTTCGCTTATCTTTATCACTTTCTCTTCCAAGGAAGTATCTACTTCCATTGGTACCTCTAGGAAGTTGTTGTATACCTTATGCACTGCCTATTGCAACCTTGTTGTTTTTTGCATGACTTCATCCCATTCCAACATGAGTTTATTATACTTTGCATGTAGTGCATCATTGTTTACATTTATTTGGCCAACTCCATAGAAGTCGTTTCTACTCACAACTATATCTCCTCTGTAACACTTGTCTGCAAGCTATGTAACACGTTCACCGGTAACTGTGACAACACTAAGTCAATATGAATTAATGCTTGCACATGCTCCTACATTTCTGTCGTGGGGAACTCTATCGCCCCTACATATATCGTCATGATTCATCGCCCTGCTGATGTTGATGGTGGTTGTGATGTTGTCAATCGTGACTCTATTGTCTTTGTTGTGCTCTTTGTCTGTTCTTCTTTTGTTGTTCGAGCTGGCACTGTCCTGGTTGATTCCAAAATCCGTCGCAATGTAGCTATCTACACCTACACATTCATGTGTATTTCTTCCTGTTTCTGCGTAGCTTGGAAAAATGCTTCTTCAGTTACTTGTTTGACCTGATCCCTAATATTCTCCAAGTCATCCTCAGTCAAGGCCCGAATCTCTACTTCCTTTGAGGCTTTCCTCTTATTATGTTTATGCATTGATCGCTCCATAGGGTGCTCTTTTCTCTTCTCTCCAAAGTGCAACGTTGTTTCCTAAGTATCACCTGAACCATTCCCTTGTTCTTCATGTTCATGTTATTCTTATTGATTCTTCTTTGGTTGTTGTGTCTCCTTCTATGTTGTTTCTGTTATTGGGGTTTTCCACTCTGCTTCCCAGTCATTGAAAATCTGGCTGACATCATGTTCTGCCAGTCTATAGCTAGTCGAAAACCATTACCAATCCATATCCCTCTTTGCTTAAATGTACATGTGGTGCGACCATGCTTTGAATCACGTGATTTCTTTGTATGCTTCAACTATTGGAGGTAGAATGTGTCGTGTGTCCTTAATGCATAGCTAAATTGTCCCCTAATAGATGTAGAAAGTTATGTTGTTATCCATTTGCATGTTCTTGTGTGCGGTATGCCACATCAAAACATATCTTGCACTGCCATGAATGATTATTGCATACCTTCGAAGAATTGGGTTTCTTGCAACTCCCTCCAAGCAACTAATGCAATTAAAATCAATAACCAAGCATAATGGAACTTTGTTCCTTTCTTCTGTGCTTCCCTGCAGTCAGTTAAGAATCAGCTCACCAAAAATGTCGCCCAGTTCATATGCACTCTTGCTACACACTTTTCAGTTGTTGTTGTTATTACTCTTGTTGGCACGTGATTTCTGTGACATTTCCTAAATAACTTGTAAGCCAACACTTGTGTCGCAAACCTCACAGAATCATTGTCGATACTCGCTATGTCCATTATGCGCGCTCCTCTGTGTGTGTCTCATTTTCCTTCATCCTTTCTGCTAATGCTTTTTTGTGTGTCTTATCTATGAACATAGGTAGTGGGTCTTCCCCTACTAACGACAATCTTGTAATCCATGTAATAAGTTGGGTGTCAATCGACACTAGCTTATCCAACCATAAGAACCCTCCGCGGATGCAACTCAACAATAATTTGATGCAGATGTTGATTTCTACACTTCTGCCAAACTCTGGGATATCCAACAGGTTCAGTATGCATGTTCAATGCAGTTTTGTTACCCACTCCTGCGGCTTGACTATGAGTGTGAGCAAGTTAGGGTTGATTGATGTGCTCAGGTAATTATGTGGCACTAACTCTGGAAACTTCTTTAGAACTGCAAGGTCATGGTCTGAAAATTTTAGGCTTCCTACTGTGCCCAACATATCTCCCTCGACGGTGACCTCAGGTGGAATCACCAGTGTAACAAGGTTGTACTTCGGCTCCATGGGCAGTCTAACTTGCTTTGGTGTTGGCTTCCTAGGTGGCACATAAGCCCTGGGAAAGTTGACCGGATATGATGTCTCTACTCTTTGGGTTTCTTCTTGCTTCGACACTGATGCCTTCTTAGTGCGGTTTCTTAGTCTACGGTGTGGATGCTCTTGCCTTTGGTGGCGCTATCACTTTTTGTAACTCAACACTGTCTGCAACTCACTCGGCTCTTCTTTGGCTCTTTGTTCTCTTCGAATGTCTACACAACAAAAACCCTTTCTCGTTGCCCCTTGTATGCTTTTATAGGTTTTGCCAACTTTTTTATTCCTCTTCGTGCCCAAATTCTTAGTCCCTTTCGATTTTATTCACATTCAATTCTCGTTCAAATCCTGCATTAATTTCGTATTTTTCGGAGGATCATGGTCTAGATTTGCCATCCTGTCAAAATCTCATCATCATTTTTCATTTATGACTACGCATTCACGTCGTCTCGTCATTATGTTTGCTCTTTAATGCTTTTTCGATCCTCTGCATAGGTCTTCATCCTAGTTCTTCAATTCTCCTTTCTATGCGTAGTTCAATTCTCCTTCCTTTCTGCGACATTTTCTTATTCACCTATTTTTTTGCTAATTTGACTCTTTGAACAATGCCTGATTCAAAATTTCAAGCCTCATGTCTCTTCAAATGTTTATTGTGGCTTGCCTCAAGCTCTTTTATTGCTTTTTCTTTTCTTTTTCTATAATACAGATACTATGGTACACATATTGTGCAGTCAGGCTAGTGCGCAGAAGTACGATTGTCCCTATACAGTTTCAGCCGACTACCATTGACCAGTCCTTTCATGATTTCCCCATTCAATTTCTCTAACTGAACAACACCTACCTCTGTCTCAAATCTTATCATATACAGACCCAATCGATGCATTTCGAACTTTCCAGTGTGCTACAAAAATTTATTGTCATAGAGTAAGACCAGGTCTGCCATCTGGAACTTTTTTGTTTAATGTGTCTGTCATTCCATGCCATGCCTTTTCGCAGGCTTTGTGAACTTGCTAATGAAATCCTGCGACGAAGCGGTCTTCCTCTAGTTCCACTAGCTCTGACAATCTTTTCTCTACTACGCCAAAATCAGTGAGCTATATCATCGCAGTAATGCGCAGACTTGGTACAATGAACTCCATGGGCATAACTACTTCCAGGCCATATACTAATTGGAATGGTGTTTGTCCTGTAAACTTTTTACTTGTAGTCTGATATGCCCATAGTACTGTAGGAATCCTCAAGTCCCGGTCATCTCGATTTACATTACATATCTTCGTCGGTGAATGCTTGAGGATCTTGTTAAACGCTTCCATTGTGCCATTCGCCTAAGGGTGATGAGGTGTGCTCTTCTGGTGATAAATATGAAATTCTTTTGTCAAAGCAACAATTGTTTTATTCAAGAAATGTGTTCCCTGATCACTCATAAAGATTCTTGGACATCCAAACCTTGTGACAACATTTTCAAATAAAAACCGCGCAACAATCTCTGAGCTGCAATCTTTGACATGTTATTCTTCAGCCCATCGGGTCAGATAAATTTTCATACTAATTATATATCTCGTTCCTGACCTTTTTGTTGGTGGGTTGATCGATCCAGTGAAATCAACTACCCATTTGTAAAAAACCAGCAACGTAACTTGCAGTATTAAAGACATCTCATCTCTTCTAGATGGCTTCTCAACTTGCAGTATTAAAGACATCCTTATGAAGGGTGGGCCACCCAAGTCCTACGCGCAAAATTTTATAAGTTGTCGCTTTCTCTGCATAATGGCCTCCCGCAAGCCATAATGTGCGACAAATGGTCACGTTCTACGTTTAATTTTCCCGGTTTCACAATCACTTCAAAATCATACCCCTGAAATAATAACAACCATTTGCATATCTTCCCCCCCTACACGGGATTATATTTGACTAAGTATCTCAACGCATAATGATCCGTGTACATCTTAAAATGTGATCCTAGTAGTTAATGCCTAAACTTTTGTAGTGCACACACCATTGCCAATCCTTCAAGTTATGTAGTAGTGTAATTATGTTTAGTGGTCGACAATTTTATGTTGGCAAATGCAATGGGATGATCCAAACCTCCTTCCCTTGGCTGAGCTAGAACTGCACCTAACGTTATAGAATATACATCTATGTGGACATGGAATTCCTTCTTCCAATCTGGAAATACTAAAATTGGCATTGTAACCAATTTTTGCTTCAAAGTATCCAAACTTTGTTGACATTCCTCGTTCCATTGAAACTTGACATCCTTCTTAAACAATTTTTCCAGTGGGTTTGTTATATGTGTGTATCCTCTAATAAAGTTTCTATAGTACCCCGTATGACCCAACGTTGCTCGCAGTTGTCACTCTAAAGTAGGTGGTGGCAAATCAACAATAACAACAATCTTCGCGGGATCAACTAAAAGTCCTTGTTTACATACTACATGACCCAACAGGATACCAAATGGTGTGCATAAAATACACTTCTTCAAGTTCAAGGAAATTTGAAATTGTCTACATCTGTCCAACATCAAGCGCATAATTTCAATACGGTCTTTCAACAAACTGAGCATTGTCCAATCATCCAAGTATACTTCTAGGAATTCATGAATGAATTCTTTAAAAGTAGCGACAACAACTTGGGAAAATATTGTTGGTGCATTTTTCAGCCTAAAAGGCATGACTGTATACTGATAACATCCCCATTATATCATAAATGTTGTCTTATGCCTATCCTCCTGCACAATCTTAATGTGGTGATACTTAGAGAATCCATCAGTACATGAGTAAGCTTCATGTCCTCCTACATCCTCCAAAACTTCCTCTGTAAATGGAGTAGGAAACAAATCATGTAAGCAAGCATCATTTAATTTCCCCAGATCCACGCAAATTATGATTCCACCTGTTTTCTTGTCCCAAATCACCATCACATTGATCCATTATGACTCTGCGATAGGTTCAATAATCTTAGCTTCCAACATCCTATTTATTTCTGCTTTCACTTTCTACTTATATACTAGGTTCAATCGGTATGGTCTCTGCTTCACTGGCTTGGAATCTGACTTCAAAGGGATCCTCATCTCCCCTAGCTCCCCAACAATCCCTTTCATTTATGAAAATGTAGTCGGGAAAAGGTCTTGGCATTTGCACAATAAATCAACGATCTTCTCGATAGTTTCTTCATTCCAGTAATCTCCAATGTTTGCGAACTTGAGATTATCCATCGCACCAATATTCACCTTGCGCGTTTTTAACGACTTCACATACTCGACAGATTCAAGCTCAGGACCCTCTACTATGCACTCTCCTTCGATTTCTGGTATTTTCAAATTTCTTAGGTCTTCGTCCTCCTGGTCTTCTCCAGTAACATTCTAGCATTCCAAAACCTCTCGAAACAGTCGCAGAATATCTGGGCACACTACATACGGGTGTTGGTATCATATAGTCTTCTGATGTAAAGATATTGTTCTTGATAATCTGCAAAGTTGTGTCTATCGAAGGGGCATCATCTTTAAAATGGAAAGTTATCTTGAAGTTGCAAGTCAAAGCTTCCTAGTCCATTGTTCCTTTGCATACTTCCAATTCTAGATACCAGATCTTTAAGATCCTGTTCAGAGTGTGTACAAACAAGTGATTCCATTCCTGCTTAGGTACTAAGCTCCATGTCGCAGCGTGATGTGTAAGATGATCTGTAAGACAACTCAACCCAATATACTTCTATGCAGAATATTTAGTATCTGTCCCGAACCTGACCTATAACAACCTTCTGCATTGCTGGCAATTATCTATTCTATCCTTATGCGCACCCCACCACCTTGCAAGAGTCGTTTTCAGCGCGATATCTAAAGCTAGCAATCTTTGTTGTTACGATATCTGCAATTCAAATTCTTTTACAAAATAATATATATCTATTAGTCCATGATACTTCGAGGGATCACATACCTCAACTCCAATACAATGCAATGTGCAGGTAATATGAGCACATCTCCTTATAGATACTTCATGTAATCTCTATTCCCAATGTTCTAGGTCTTCTTCTGAATATGATGCACACGAACTGATACTTCGCCAACTAAGTACACCCTCATCAATAGCATTAATATAGTCTTCCATCTGTGTGGTCACATTATAAAGGTTATCGAGCTCTCTTCCCCTTGTTGGTTCCACATATCGTCTTCCTTCAGTGGGATCCAATGGCACATTAACTCTCAAGTCTACTACTTCAAAGATCATTTGTCTCTTTTTCAGATCAATAATGGTCTGGTTATTGAAAGCCCAATCGAGTCCAACTAACGTTGGATAAGGTTTACTACCATCCACTATCTCGATTACTTCAAAATCTGTTGTGTTGCGCACTCCATCAATGTTAACATTCACCCTTGTCAGTCTTCCAATCGGGACATCTTATGTTGGTTTGCTAGCCTCAACTGAATTGGTTACCAGATCAAATTTGGTTTGCCCATAATTTCCCATGTCTGCTTAGGAATGACATTCACATTAGATCTGAGATCCAAGATGATATCATCCATATCATAGTCTCCTACCTGTGCATTGAGTCAAAATTACCTATTCGTCCTTTTCTTGCACTTTACCTGGTTAACTGCTTGTTGTGCACTAGGTGCTTCTTTATCTTGCGTGCACTGGTCGATCATCGTGCGCAACGCGTTCAATGTAGTTTCATCCTTCATTAGTTCTAAACAACTCTTTAAGAAACTTTTCAGAGTACTTACCTTCTCAACTGGCCTTTCTGTGATCAAGTGGTCATAGGTTGGAGGCAAGTCATACACAAATGGCCTATCATACACAAGTTGCGAAGTCGATGCTACCCATTCTATTTCTAAGAGCTCCTTCTTTGCTTACTTATATGTGTCTCTTTATTTATGAGGATCAAACGTCGGAGGAGGTTATGTTGCTTTGCTGACCCATTGGTCAATCCAAATTCCTTGTTATGTTGCATCAACTCTTGTTCTTGCTCCTTCGTGTGTAACTGTTGCTACTCTTGGTCAATCATTGTGATATTCCGTTGCTATCATCTGAACATTATGGTTCCTCTTTTCCTGCCACTCCACGATCCGCTGTGGACAGTCTTCTGTCGCATGATCCAGTTGTCTACATTATGTGCACGTTATACAAGGATTCAAACAATATCACGCCAAATTCCCATGTTGGTTACAATTATAACATATAATCAATCCTCTTCCTCTACCCAATCCTCCTCTTCCTCCTTGATTGTAGCCCCTCAGAGTATTATATTGAGGTACCCCTCCTTCCAATCCATCTTCCCCTTTAACTCTGTATGCATCTGCAATGCATTCTCTCATGAGATCGAGTGCGCGACAATCCTTTTCGTCATGTCCCACCGACTTACAAAAATTACAAAATAAGTTTATGGCAATGCTCTGATACTTCTACATCAAGGGACAAGCGGTTGGATGATGACCCATCGTTTTGCATATCTCACACCATACCCCTCCTCCTAAGGCCAATGGATTTGGGGCTCCTGTAGCCAAATATTCTTTAAAGGCTGGACACTCATTCTTATGACGAGCTTCCTTTTTGCATGTAACACACCAGACTTCTTCACACTTTTCCTTCCCTTTAACAAGCTCTTGCAACTAAATTGTCAATGTTGCTAATTGCGACTGAACATGAGCCATCCCTACACCATTTTCTCCTATAGAGGACACTTCCAACTTCATGGTGATCTCTAGTGCTTATGACTGTGACGTAGTCTTTAGTTGCGTCAATGAGCATCATATATGTGGTAACAATCCCATAATGAACCATTTACTATGCTACTCATCTGGAATCTTGAAGGTCAACCGATCCATCAACATCTTGAATCTCTAGTCAAAATCCCATACTGACTCATTCTGCAATTGCTTGATCTCTTTTAGTTCCGTAATACAGTGCGACATAGACTTTTGTTTCTGGAATTCTTTTAACAGGGCTTTCCTGATGTCTGCCAACATTTTGGCTTGTCCCGCAGGCGAAGTGGAATGATAGTTCATATACCAGAGTAATGTCCGGTCTCTGAATGTTGTCACTAACTGTGCAATTTTTGTATCGTCATCCTAGACCTGCTTCATAGTCCATATTTCTTCACATACAAATAAGTGTTGTTCCAGATATTCTATTCCTGCTCCATGGAAGACATGCATTCTCAAAGTGGGGTCTGGGATTGTGTATTGCACATTATTCTTCTCTCGTGTTTCTACTTGACTATGGATTGTCACACTACTTCCACTACTTTGACTACCTTTACTGTTATCCTTGCTTCCTTCACTAACTACAAGTGCTCGCGATAAAATTTCATATCTTACATCAAACCTTAGAGGTGCACACGGGGTTGTGGGTTCGACACAGAGTCTGGCACGAGTGGGATGTAATGGATCTCCTTCTGCTAGACTAAGCTGATGATCCTTTTCCTTCTCCTCTATGTGTGGTATTCTTTCAATCTGGAGCACTATGTTGATGTCTCTTTCCTCAATCTCGTTGTGTTGCTCTTCTCTACCAGCCACAATCCTTTTCCTACTATACCAAAATATTTTTCCATTGCGCAACACCCCGATCTCTTCTTTTGTTGCACATTCTTCTTTTCTCGACATTCTCAGTCCATTTGTTCCATGCTCTCAGACCATCCCCTGGTCATCCCCCAGTCCCCCTGTGCGCGCAAAGGCACCTAACTACTAGGGTGATTAGATTCCAACTTCATAACCCCCTTATCACACAACAACATCTTGACCCAAGTAGACAATGATTTCAAATATCTTCCACGTAGACCTTTAAATAACTCTCTTTCAACAACACTATATGATTGGGTACAGTTTATAACAAACTCAGTAATATAAACCCCCATTACATTATCCAGCCATAAATCAACTCTGCGCAAGATCTGATTACTTATGGTATTAACTTTCCGGATCAACTTAGGGATCCAACTCCTTGGAACAATAATGCATAATGTTTTGTTCTTTTCACCTTTGTAACCACTCAGCCAAAACTATTGGGAAATCAACAAAGAAAATCTCATGTAAATATGTAAATACATACCTATGTAGCCACTTTTCTGAGTTGATCCACGGGTTTTTATTTCGATCTTTGGAAAACTCGTGCTCCTTTGCCTCTAACCAATGTTCGATCTCTTCCTTGGTCGACCTCCACATTCCCCTCAATCACAGATCTCAGTCTCGACAACTAAACCATTTGTTGGCGTGCAGTGGGAAGACCCAGGGTTCAACATGAATTCACCAACAAAACCCTCAGATACCATCCCTTTCGGTATCACCCACAAGCAAGTGAAGTCTCACCCGAGGTATCTATGGGGACTGCAGGAACTAGGTTTCTGCGGTGATGAAGGGATGGGAGGCAATCCTCATAACCATTATACTTAACATTAGTTCATTATACCTTATATAATGTGCGTAGAACCATGATAACTTGTAACATATTCATAATAACAAACATGTATTATATGCGCACAATAAATAGAACAACAAGCACATCATGACATAGAGACACCATATTTAGCGTGGTTCACCCAAGAAGGGCTATGCCCACAACAGTTGGCTTCTTATTATATTATTTAGAATCATCCATTACAAAATATGCGCATTGCGCTCATACATTATGCCCTTGTCGTTCTCCTATCTCTCTATCTATCTTTGTCGTTCTTCACTCTTTCATCCTTGCATATATTGCATACTTGCATACATTCATACATACTTATTCGTTATTCTCATACTTTCTCTCGTACTACTCTGTCCCAAAACCCTTACATGTTTATACAATTACAGCAGGGCTTATCCCTTGTCAATGGACCCAAAATGCCTAACGACTTCCAACGATCTTCCTCCTTTTGTGTGCGTTAGTCCCGAAAGTGCGCTAAATGTCTTTCCTTCTTTTGCACGTGCTGCGCAATTCCCAAAACAAATTATGTCCCAACAACCTGCAAACACAACAATTTCTCCTTACGCTCTCTCTGTGACATTCAATCGGTTCGAATAGAATAATAATGAGCAAGAAATTTCATAAGAACCAAGAAATCGACTATGGGATCAAGTCGATGATCAATCTGGACAAAAGAGAAGTGAGATCGGAAGAGCGTCGTGTAGGGAAAGAGTGTAGCATCCATTACAAAATATGCGCATTGCGCTCATACATTATGCCCTTGTCGTTCTCCTATCTCTCTATCTATCTTTGTCGTTCTTCACTCTTTCATCCTTGCATATATTGCATACTTGCATACATTCATACATACTTATTCGTTATTCTCATACTTTCTCTCGTACTACTCTGTCCCAAAACCCTTACATGTTTATACAATTACAGCAGGGCTTATCCCTTGTCAATGGACCCAAAATGCCTAACGACTTCCAACGATCTTCCTCCTTTTGTGTGCGTTAGTCCCGAAAGTGCGCTAAATGTCTTTCCTTCTTTTGCACGTGCTGCGCAATTCCCAAAACAAATTATGTCCCAACAACCTGCAAACACAACAATTTCTCCTTACGCTCTCTCTGTGACATTCAATCGGTTCGAATAGAATAATAATGAGCAAGAAATTTCATAAGAACCAAGAAATCGACTATGGGATCAAGTCGATGATCAATCTGGACAAAAGAGAATAGATTCATAAAAATAATGAAATTCTTATTCATTCTCTGCTGCCCACTCTGTATGGTTCCCTCTCGTGTTTCTTTTTTGCGCCCAATAGAGTTTTTATTACAATACAAACAAGAGTGATCCATATCACATAAAATGGGATCAAATCTCTCCAAATACAAACAAAACCCTAAATTGCTCACACCAAACTGATTCTGATCATGGAAAATAGGACCAAATCCAAACATCTCCTAAATTATATAACTCTGCAACCTCCTATCTAAATTAGCCATAACTATTACATTCGTGGAAAAATGCCTTCTTCGCGAACACACTAGAGACATTGTAGACTATCACAACTTAGGAAAATCAAACAATTACAAGTCTCTTGACAATGAGGAAACCAACTCCCTCTCGTAAATTTCTAAGACCTTCTAAAGGTCAAATACTAAGTTGATTATGGAAGATGCTCCTGCATCACTTAACAAGGTCACTTCCTAGTCCCCACTTTCCAATAACATTGCAATGGTGTTCTCCCTTTCTAGGCCTTAAGTGACACTGGCAAGAACCTCTCTTCTCAAAATCTCCCACACCCTTTTTTTAGATTCCCTTGCCTAGGAACTTTCATTGGAATCACAACTTGGGTCTAGCAATGGATTGCAATTTTCTTCCCCCCTTGAGAATGAGGTAGATCCCAACCTTTGGGTAGTTCTCCAATCCCCTTTTTATCTAATGCCTACCCTTTGGATTGTTGACCAAATCCAAATGCATTGAACATTCTTCCTTGTTACCTAGTCTACCATAACCATGATTATTAATAGATAAATTTGAATATTCTTTACAAGACTCACTAATGTATCACTTCTAATATCTATCATCTTCTTATGATCATCCTTTGGCCTTGCAACCTCAAAAGATGAAACTTGTACATTCCTCAGATCCCCATCTCCTAGAACCTTGGCCTCTCCTTCATTTTTTTCCCCTGTAATCCTGACTTCAAAGCTTATAGTGGCCCATCATTTGCATTTTTAGAGTTCAAGGTAATTGTTGCCTTCTGTCCATTATCCACTCCCTTATCCAATAATGTTTCCTAGTTTTTAGGTCATTTGAAATACATTGGATTTGAATGAAGTATCAACCTTTTTACCATTTCACCCAACACATTCTCCATTTCCCCAAGAAATTCCTCCAACCAAAGCTCCAAGGGAAAGCTTGGAAGCTATACCCATATGCAAATTTTTAAGGCCAATTCCGACCTATGATTAAAACATACATGCCACGATTTCAACCATAGAAACGAGGTCCCCCAAAACAAACTCCCACTGATAATTAATTATGCATCTACCTTTGATTGGAAGAGAAACCCTCACCAACTTCGTGACATGATATGAAACACTAGACCATAACTAATTATACGTCCTCATACCTTTACATTTAGGAGTTTAGGGCATCCTTAGCTATTTGCATCCCAACAAATTTTCCTACGAGTGCCTTCCTTGTAAATTCCAACACATGATCTACACACAAATCCTCTCCCTCAACCATATTCACCCTTGCCTCCTTCCTATTTATAACCCTCCTTACCTTTTTAGACCTCCTAACTTTCGAAACTTCCAAACTCTGGACATCATCTCTCTTTCTTCCACTCAAAATTTCAAAATCCAAGCCACTTCCAATAAAACCACACCCCTCCACAAGATCCCTAAGGGCCTGATTATAAATCCTCGACGTTGCTTCTATACCAGGGTTCAAGTTCTCTCCTTTCTTTGTCATTGAAGGTTAATGGATACCTAACTAGTCAAAATGGTTGGAAGCTGGCAAGAAGAATGGGACACTTCAAAGCACTTACCATGGAGCACCGTGCCTTCGTTCCCATCCACAAAATGTCCTCCAACTACCCATCCTTTGTACCACTTGCATTGAAAACCTTGACATAATATGCTATCAAATTAGATGTGACCTCTCCATCCATAAGTGCCTCCAAGGCTATAAACTTTTGGCTCATTGGTTTGAACCCCTTCTTGTCACCTAAAACCTTGCGCTCTAGGTCCCCATCAATTCGACTCAACCTTGAATATTAAAAAACATCAATAACCTCCATTGGATCATCCAAGCAACCCACTAATTAGATTTCCTCATCCATCCCTAGACTAGGGTTTTTGCAGTGTTCTAGTCCCTTAGCTCAAACCACCATGGCCCAAATCCAATATATCATTGGAGCCATACTTTCCCAACGTAGATTCATGTATTGTTACTCATTGGGAACATTTTTGCATATTGTTTTGGGTCAAAGACCATCTCCGTTCACCATGGATAGCCTCAACATTTCTTTGTTCTTCGATCTTTCAACAAATTTCTTCTTTTTGAGTTCTCCAATCTTCTACTACTGCCCATTCTTTCTCCCAAGCTTCATTTTATTTCCATATCTCTTACTTGTCTTTGCATCAAACAAGCATTCCTTTTTGCAATGCTGCATTGGAATGTTAACCATCTGATGATTTATTTCATCTTCTTTTGGCTTTTAATCTTCAAGTTGATTGCCGACTTCAAATTTTGCTAATTTTTTTTTTTTACAAAGTTTGGAAGAGAGAGTAATTCAAATCCACTTCAAATCACCATGTGTGCCTGGAATAACAATCAATATGCCATATTTGGTGTCTTGGAATAACTTCTACAACTATACAATTTCCTCTCATCTCTCTCCTTTACCCATAGAGGGCAATACTGTGAACACTCTTCTTAGACGAGAGATCCCCTAACTAATGAGAGAACACTTCTATGACTATAAAATCTCCTATCATCTCTCTCCTTTACCCACATAGGGCAATATTGTGCACACTCTTATTAGATGAGAGATCCCCCAACTAGTGAGAGAACACAACAAGGGTATTTCAGTAAACCCAAGGGTTGTAGGAGGCAATGATTTACATGTAGATTATCTAAGAATAGAAAAAAGGCAAGACTTTGGTGAAATTTATGATACTTTGGCAAGACCAACCACACGTCTCCCATACTTCCTTTGTTCAGAGTCATGGCCTTGGAAGACATGCAATTGACAAAATACAGGGGGGAATTAATAGATAAAAGTATATATAATATATAATATATACTTTTATCTATTAATTCCCCCCCTCCCATCCTATATACTTTTATCTATTAATTCCCCCCGTCCCACCCTCTAAGTATGTGTTGTTTATACCTCTGACAAATAATTCCACAATCAAACAAACAAAAATGTCACCAAGGATTTCCTTAAGTGACATTATCATTACCTTATGATACACTTTAAGACGAATTTCCAATATCTCTTTGAAAATGCCATTATTTGCCTAGTCACTCAAGTATAATCGGTATGGATGCATCTTTGTGTTGAGAAGTGCCAAAGCTAAGACACATTAAACAACATTGTTCTCTCCACACATCTTTTCATTTACTTAGATTTAGGTGTGGATGGGGTTCTTAGTGCATTGTAGTTAAATATGCCGATGTATATGTATGGAGTTTGAGATACAAAGATGTAATTACGTTAAAACACTCGATGAGAAAACCCTAAATCCACACGCCCTTTATAAGCACGTAAACCCTATATCCACACGCTCTTTGTAAGCGCGTAAACCCTAAATTCACACGCCCTGTCAAGCACATAAATCCTTGACGCGCTAACCCTTAGGGGTTTTAGTCGTCGATAAGCTAAGCTGAGCTCAGTTCAGCCATCAAACGAAAGAAGCAGGGAAAAAGTTCTTCTGTGCATCGAACTTTCTTGAACAAAGATGGTGAAGAAGAGCAAAAGTATGTAAAACAATTATATTCATAAATCCTTTAGGGTTCAGCTTCCCGATTTACATCTTTTAAATTTAAAGTTTGATGTTTTAAGTTTTTTGATTCGATTTTCTTCTTATTTTTTTCTCTGGCGCTTGTGATGTTGGCTAGAGAGCAAAAGCAAGCGTGTGCCGCTGCGCAAGAAATACAAAATACTGAAGAAAGTGAAGGAGCATCACAAGAAGAAGGCCAAGGAGGCTAAGAAACTCGGCAAATTGAAGAAGCACAAAGTTGAGAAGGATCCTGGGATTCCCAATGACTGGCCCTTCAAGGAACAGGAGCTTCAGGCTCTTGAAGCCAGGCGAGCTCGAGCCCTCGAAGAGATGGAGCAAAAAAAAGAACTCAGAAAAGAACGGGTATGCTCTAGATTTCATAGAACGTTGGCTCTTTTCAACTTATTTTTTCTTTTAATCGAAAATAATGCTTCGATTGATCTGAAATGCTAACATTTTAGAAAGATATAATAATCCACCCCACCTTGCAAACTCTGAAGAAAAACAGAGGACAACATCATGTTCAAAATCCCAAGACACCAGTCAGCAGCAGGGTCCACATATCAGAACAAAACGGACCCTATCAAAAGCTATATAACAACAAAAGATGACCAAAACTGGGACCGAAATCTAAAGTCCACAAGTCCAGAGCCATAATTCAAAATTAAGCCCCATAAGGGCAACCAGTTGCCGCAGACAGTGATCAAATTTGAAGGGTAAGTCAGCATTCTAGATTGGAGTGCTTTGTTTTTGAAAGCCTTGTAATGTTGAAAAGTGTGCGGGAGAATGAATTCATGCTACCACAAGGAGGAAGCAGAGAGTTGCGTCACCACTTGGTTTGAGGGCAAAACTGAGGAACCCCAGGAAAGAGGAAGAGAGGAAGATAAGAGAAGGGAGGAAGGCCACTAGATTAATCAAGATTTTAGTCTTAGAGTAAAATTCCAATCTCCTTTAGTTAGCTAATTAAATTAAGTTATAGAAAATAAAATGGAGAATCGAAAGAACTCGGTCAGATAAGTGTTGCTGCAGGCGCTGAAGCTTCTTGGACTGACGATGAGAGTTGTGACAGGTCACTAAGAGAGTGTTCCACCTAAACAAACCTCTACATGTGGTTCAATCTCTTTGCAAAACAAACTTGTACTGATTTCCAATTAAAACACTAGATCTACCACATAAATGACATAGCAATGAAATAATGAATGGTGGCCTAAAGTGCTTTTAGAAGGGTTTGATGTTAAGTTACCAAGATCTGGATTATATTTGTCTATCCATGGATGTCTTTCTGGTGTCAACAATGTGGTGCAGACATTTCATAATTGGGGCCCTTGTTCCCTTTTGGTGCTTCATTGACCACCTTAATTATTTGTTACCAATAAGGGTAGCACACCAACTTAAATTCGAGGTCATTTCTAGAGATGCAACAAGCTATATACTCCTTATCTATTTCTCTGCTATGGTTATTGAATGATGCTTCAAGAGGTCCAAGAGTAGGCCTTTTACTACCCACAATAGTGGGTCTAGACGACAATGAAGGATTAGTAGCAAAGCCTTGGATAGGTTGTTTTCCCTTATCGAGTCTCCTATCAATGACATATTGCAAAGTTGCATAGAATTTAAGTTTTGCAAGACTTAAACTTGGTCTAGGTTTGCCATTTGTGTCATCTGGCCTAGTGCATACTAGCACCCTTGTATTAGTCAACCCAGTTAGATGGCTTTTCCCCCTAGTGCATGAGCTATTTCGGTCTTCTTACATTCATTGCATTCTTGTTTATATGAATACGCCCTAGGATTTTTGTTAAGGATTTCCACATAATACTATATATGAGACCGTGGGTCTTTTTTGACAGTGGATTCATGTAGTATACTCGTAACCTCATTCAACTGTGATGGTTCCATTTATATAGTACTGTGTATATAGGGAATTTCAAATTGTTTTAATTAAACAAATTTAAAAACAAACCACAATTTTGTTTCGTAGTGTATGTTGTCATGACTAATATTAAATATCTTGACTATTCATAGCATCTAAATATTTATATTAGCATTAGAATAATTCCCCAAGAATTATATTCTATGAAGGAATGTCTAAACCTATAGACTTAGTTGTATCCTTGTAAGAAAGTAAGAATGTATGAACAATGAACAATTGCATACCCTCCCAAGCTATGTTGATCACAGGAAAGGCAGTGAATATTACTTTCTAACTTACTATGCTTGGATCACATAAATAAAAATATCCCCCATCTCATTAGGCTCTATCTCCCTAGTCCCTGTGTGCAAGTGGAGTCTATTATGATTTATCTATAGGAATCTATTAGGGTCTACAAGATTAATAGTTAACAATGCTAAAGCCTAAGCAAAAATTAGCAACCTTTTGTGAGATTCTATTCATTGTTCCATATTTTTTTGGAATGTCTTGAATAAATTATAATTTAAACGAGAGAAACAACTTGTAACTAATTTATTTTCTTGTTTAAAGAGAGAAAACGAAATAGACTTATTTCCTCTATAGTCAACCAATGAAAGGAGATGAAAACTACGAGAACTTCTAGGTTTCATCACCATGGGAGACGAGTGATGAGACACTAGCTTAGTGCATTCTTGGGCAATTTTCTAAGTAGATAGGGACTTGCCATCTTGAATTTTCGGACAATAAAGATTTTGCTTTTTGATTTAAGTAACAATCTTGTTGATGATTCTTAGACTGTAATTCATTATTCCGAATGTAACATAAACATGTCAAACAAGAATAACTCTAGTGATACTATTCACAAAACCCTATCAACTAGACTTCTCAAGGTAGATAATAAAAATTCAAATTGTAACAACTTATATTAGAATATATGCAAGTTGTAGCTAGATTGATTTTGTTTGGAAGACAATACGGTCTTGAAAATCTTGACAACCCATGGTAGGATGCAAGGTATAGGTTGATAAGAATCACAAGGGAGAACTAAAACGATGAGATGCTTGGGAAGAATAATGCTACCCCTACTCATCACCTCATGAGGAATTTTGACAAATGATGGAAGAGAGACATGTGATGTGTATGCCTTGATAGGCCCTTCATGTAAATAATTACCATAAGAGGAAATTAGATAAGAATGTATGGGAGAATAACCCATGTCTAAAAATCTCTTATGTTGAGAATTCAAGCGAACAACAGGCATTTTGTATTAGAGAAGTGTGGCATGGGCCTTTTGATAGACATCAATTCTCATATGGCTTTGGGTTTCAACAAGTGGCAAAAAAACTCAAGAAAAAACAAAAATCTAAAAAAGACTTATTTTCCTTTTGGATTCGTGTGTGGCAGGGTCTCATTGCCAATGAATTGTTTTTAGAAATCATGTTTGTTTCTAATATGTTGGATCTGTTTCTAACATACAAGATTTGTTTCCCTTCAAGTCAGATTTGTTTACCTGGCGGTTCTGCCTAGGATCATGGTGGATTCAGATCCGAATTGTGGATCCATGTATCAAGCATCATGAACCCATGGATTCGATAACATGGGTTTGATGCCTCCCTTGCCCTCGTTGTGCTAGAACCTCCCTTGAGGTGTTAGGGTTGGATCGTCTAATGTAATAGAGAAGGTTGGAGCCAAACTAACATGAAGAGATCTCGTTGATGTGTAAGAGAACACAAGTACAAGCAACACAAGAGTCTGGAGTGTGGATCAGGGAGCTAGATTGGATTTGACATCAATCCAAGTGTGTACCTACAACATAGTCAATAGAGAGATGCTAAATTGAAGAGACTTTACAAAGAGGAATTGATTGGTATAAATAGGCCAATGTCCTCAAGGTGTAAGTGAATGGTAGACTAATTGTCAGAGCAAACAACTTTTATGAAAATCTATGCGATTTGGCCTCATACCATGAGTCTTAGAGACCACGTCGTGGGTTTTCCCCAAATATAACCTCTCTGTTCTACACGTTGCAAGATAGTTGCGGTTCAATGAGGGAGGTTGTGATTCATTTAGTGCCTTGAGATTGAGAAAGGGTAATGAAGATTTGACTCATTTGATCCCATAAAATCCAAAAAGATTTGGGTCATTGTATACTTGTAATGAAGTATCCCAAGTATCTATGGGACCCAATTAAGGGTTTGCGCCCCAAACTATATCTAGAGAGTAAGGAAATACCCCAAACAAGTGTTGCAAAGGGTCAAAGTGAATCAAATTGGTGACCAAGGGCCAATAGATGAGATAAATGGTAGCAGTAAAAGAGCCTACCTAACTACTAGACATCACTAAGGGGTTGTAGATTTAAGCTTAAGGTAAGGAGATTGAAGGAAGGTGGTCCTGTACAAAAGAACGATAGAAAGATAAGATGAGACAATTTTATTAATGTCCAACATCTGGCCACAAAAGTAGGTCAATGGCATTATTGAGTACAATAGTGTTGATACAAGCGAGAGCATAAAATTGGCTTTTATAAAAATCAAGATGCAAAATGTAAAACTTAAAAACATTGATTTAAGTTAAGATTTGAAGATTGAAAATTGATTGTGGAAAGTAGTTTTGGAAGAAAAATGGATCTAGAGCCCAAAATACAAATAATGGCCATGTATCAAGATTTGCTAAAGCAATCTCCCCTAACATTTGAGGTTGAATGGAGGAAACTATGGATAGATGGCTGTTTGGAGGATGTGCCGGAAGAAGATTTGGACTGCATGGATTGTAGCTAACTGGAAGAGACAACCCAACTCTGAGGCTCGAATGAACCCGTTTAAATATTGATACAAGATCTAGAATGGAAATGTTGTTGGGGTCTTTGGGAAGTAGAGAAGGCTCCTTGGGGGCCTCATTGATATGGAATTAGGAGCAAGGTTGCTATATGTCCGTCTCTTGGTACCCTTGGTAGTTGAGAGCATTGTAAAAAAGGGAGTGGTTGTCTTGGAGGAGGTTAGTTTAGGGGGTAGTTGAAGAATTTGGGCCATGAATTTGAACGTCTCCCTCATGTGTAAAGCCACACATCTCTAGTTGGGATAGGGGAAGAAATTGGAGAAGGTCTATGAGCCCTTGTGTAAACAATGGAGTCACCCTTAGATATCGTAATAGATGGGGCATGGGAATATGAAGTTTCCACTCTATCTCAACCTCCCCAAGATGGCACAATTGGCATATCCTGTTTGACCGGTTAAGCTGGTGGTTGGCCTCCACACGAAGTTTGTTTAAGCCTACTCTAAATTGGTTGAGAGATATACAAAGGGCATGCATCCAATGTCGTGTGTGTATGGAGGCCATCCCTCAACTCCTTGAAGTGCTCGACAATGCGAGGCCATCCCTCAACTCCTTGAAGTGCTCGACAAGGTGAGCCATCTTTAGATGCAATTCACTCAGTTGATTTGTCCAAGTGACTTGTATGCATGTATATGTTGTCTTAGGTGATTATGTTATCTATGTCATCATTGGGTAGGTCATGTCTAGCCATGATAGAGAAGTAGGCCATACAGTAGCATCCCTAGTGGGTTGGTGTATGTGAGTACGTAAGTGCGAAATCCATATGCTACATATTGTCGCCCCTTGCAGGAGTTGCTATCCATAAGACGGGAATACTAACGACTTGCAAGGTAGGAGAGAAACAAGCAAAGCAAAAATAGGAGTAGCAATAATGGAAAAACAATGATGTGCAGGGAGGTGCCTACTAGTGTGTGTAGTGTAAGCTGATGCCTTGACTTTGAGGGGGTAGTTGTCCACTGGAGGGGTCACTAATGTGCCTGTTGTTTGCATGTGACCCCATGCCCCAATAATTGGTTCAAGCAAGTAAAGCTATGGCACATGCATGGGAATCATGATATCAAACATGTATAAGACAATGAGAAAATGAAAGAGCAAGAAACAACAAAATGCATGAAATGCAAAGAACGTTGTGATAGGGGACAAACAAGTCTAACCACTATGAAAAGCAAAGCAACAACTAAACTATGAGATGAGATGTAAGTAAAACTAACAACCATGTGAGTAAAATAGTAATAAACAAGTCTAATCACTATGAAGTTAGAATAACAACTAGGTCACGAAAGTAATTGTCAAAATGAAATGACAAATGAAGTAGTGTAAGAGAAGTAGTGTTGAGTTGAGAAGGGGTGTCATGTATTAGAGGAGTGTCATGTTGAGATGAAGTGTCTTGGATTGGGGATGTGTCATGTTGAGAGGTAGAAATTTGGATCAAGGTAGTGGATTATGAACCTCGTTATGAAGAGGAAGGCTTCTTCCATTGAAGGACACGTCATTCAAACATAGTGAGAGTTGCACTTGTGATACTTGCACCACTTGTCTGAACTAGGGTAAGGGTCATTATCTAAGTCTTTGTGATTAGTTGTATGCGTGCTTGTTTGAGGAGGCAGAGCCTCGTGTTCCTTGCACTATTTGGGTGGAGGTACATAGGGATGAATGGAAGGAGACATTGAAGGTTTGGCTTGGGAAACTTGTTGAGGAGGGAATGGTTTCTTAAGAGAGCCTTCAAGTTTCACAAATTCTCTAAGGATTCATTCTTCAAGTTGTAGCATTTAGGGCATGAATTTGTCACATGTCTTACATGGTGCAACACATTGTATTACTTGGATGGAAGAGAAGGGAAAAGTTTAATGATTAACTTGGTTAGGAGGAGAAGGTATAAGTGTTAGGTTGAGAGGAAGTGGTGGATATCCTCCATGGTTTACTTGGTTTATAAAGTAATAAGGGGGGAGATTCCCTATGTTATAAGGTTGGGCTGGAATTGTTGTATGAGTACTTGGATAGCTATTGGGAGTCATATTCATAATACTCATTTGGGTAAGATGAGATAGGTTAGACATGTTTTGAAGATAACATTGGTTGATGACAAGATGCATAGACCTAAGGAAAAATGACACAAGAAATGGCGAAAGAGGGGTCCAAAGTCCAAGGAATAAGGGAGAAAAAAGGAGAGAGAAAAGAGGAGAGTGTCTTCGCTCAAGAGAGGGAAGGGTTGACAAGAACTCCATAGTGGAGTCACCAAATGCTAGTGGGAGAACAAGTTCATGCTACCACATGGAGGAAGGACAGTGTGGAGTTCCCTTCTTGGTTTTACGGTAAATTGAGAAACCTTAAGGGTAAGGATGAGAGAAAGAGAAGAGAAGGGATGAAAGCCATGAAGATTAAATAGGGGTTTAGTTTTAACTATTTTTTTGGGGCTGTACTTAAATTAGGATTTCCAACAAATAGTTCACAAAAAATTAACAAAAGCAATCAAACTAACTTAGGATTAAATCACAATCTCCTTTGGTGAGCTAATTAAATGTCAAAAAATTAAATGGAGGAGAATGGAAATATTTCACCCATGAGTGTAGTTGTAGGTGTTGAAGCTGCTTGAGTTGAAGATGAGAGTTGTGACATGCCTTTAAGAGAGTGTTCCACTTCGTAAACAAACTTCCATAGGCAAGTAAGTCTCTCTGCAAAACATACTTGTATCGATATCCAATCCAAAGTGATATAAAACAATAGATATATCACATAAATGACAACAATGAAATAATGAATGGTGATCCAAAGTGCTCTTGGAAGGGTTTGATGCCTCCTTTGCCTTAGTTGTGTTGGAACCTCCCTTGAGGTGCTAGTGTGGGATTGTCCAAGGTATGAGAGAAGGATAAGTCTTTGAAGATGCCCTAGGATGAAACAACAGACCTACAAGGTTGGAGCCAAACTAACATCAAGAGATTCTTGTTGAGGTGTCAGAAAAGATAAGTAGAAGCAACACAAGAGCTTGGAGGGTGGATTAGGAAGCTAGATCAAGATTTGATGCAATTTGAGTGTGTACTTACAAGATAGTGGAAAGAAAAATGCCAAATTGATGAGACTTTATAAAGATTAGTTGATTGGTATAAATAGGCAAGGGAATGACCTTAAGATGTAGGTGAATTTTAGCCTAATTGTTAGAGAAAATGATTTGTATGGAAAAGGTAAATCGCGGATTTTGACCTCATATTGCAAGTATTTGAACAATACAATGATTTTTTCCCCAAATACAATCTCTCTATTTCATGTGTTGCGGGACACAATCACAATGTAGGTAGGAAAGCCATGGTTCCCTTAGCACCTTGAGATGGGGAAAGGTTAAGGAAGATTTGTTTCATTTGATGCCATAAATAGCAAACCCAAATGGATTTGGGCCTTTGTGGACTCGTAATGAAGTATCCCAAGTAACTATGGACCCAATTCGGGGCTTGCACCCCAAATTGGACCCATAGAGTAAGGAAATACCCCAATCAAGTGCCCCAAAAGGCTATAGTGAAACAAACTGGTGACCAAGGGCTAAAGGATAGAAGAGAACTGGTAGTAAAGGAACCTACCTAAGCACTATACATCCTTAATATGTTGTAGTCTAAGCTAAGTTAAGAGGACTCAAGGAAGGTTGTTTAGGTTGCAAAATTTTTTAAAATTGGACCCGAGATTGAAACTAGTTGAAGGTCATACCGATTTTGGATCAAAATCGATTGACGAACTAGGTTACTAAAAAAATATATAAAATATGAAATTTTAATAAAAATATATATAAGCATGTACATCAATGTAAATCCAAACCAGTAGACATCAAATATGCAAAGTTTTTTCATGTAAATACCAAATGTTATGTACCAATTCCTTAAAATAGCATAATAAATTATTTTATACACAATGTACACAAGATGAAAACATGTAGCACAACTCCAAAATATATAATAGAGATGAGTTACACAATAATTCATAATATAGGGGAACCTCTTCAAAATATCCTCAATACATTCATATATCCAAATCCTATATTTATCCATAATGACTATATTGACCTCTATATATACCTATTCTCACTCATTCACATGTGGGCTCTTTATTAGTTAAACCCCTATTACATCAACATTTATCCCATTACATATGCATTTAACCCCATATATGCCCCCCTTGAGGTCATATCACTATAACAAAATGGCATCGAGTGCGATACATATCTGAAACAAAATGCATAAACATTGCGGCTCTAAATGACCTCCATTATGAGATATGATACAACCAATAACTTTAACTTTGTATCATAATGATCAAGTATCAAACCCATCCTCATTGAAGGGAATCAATCGAATCAACCGGTTTGACAAATTCAATGTTAAACTAGTCGGTTCACACTAAACCAGTGGGTTCAAGATTGAGTTGACGTACTGGCCTTGTTCAAAGTCTGCTTCAAATGTAGGTTTGGCATCCAGAGCCAGTGAATTGGTCTGCTTGGTTTTCCAAACACTAGGTCCAGCACAAAAGTATGGTAGATAGATATTGATGTCATCACTAGGTGGGTCTTGTATGGACACAATGTAGAAGTAGGCCACACCACAACATCCCTAGTGGATAGGCACATGCGAGTACTAAAGTATGAAATCCATATGCTACAAAAGTCTGGTAAAATGCAACTCTTCACTTGATAAGAAGAGAAAGTCTTGCTAAATTTAATATTATTTATGACGTTTGTCAATAGAAGATTGGAACATTAGATATTTATTTATAGGGCATAACTTATGGTCTCTTGAATTAGAGCAATTAACAAATTGGAAGAATTGTTCACTTTCACAATGAACAATCTATACTGATTTGGGTAATTTAGATTTGGAAACTTGGAATCATCAACACATGCAAAAATTGTAATTAAGATATTATCAATGTATTCCAAAGCAGTAGGGAAAAAATAGTCAGAAACAGTAACGACATTGACTTTTAGAACAAAATCTGATGCAAGCATATTCTTGTATCCTTAACACATTTTTCTATAAAAATTGACAAATAATCTATAAATATATTTTTTTGAAAGTGTTTCCTTTTAACTCAGTAGATACATTGCAACTGGCCCGAAGAGGTCAGGCATCACAATTGGCCCGTTTGTTTGGGTGAAACAACTTTCGTGTTATCAACACAAGAACTTCTGTTCGACTAAGGTGCTGTGATGGGGGGTACTATTTTGTCAAAGTCATCAAGACCTACACCAAAACAACCCCTTATTCTTGTCTCAGGGGAATTAAAACTTGGTGGATGGCTTGACATGCTACTGTCTTCCTTGCTGACCACAAACCACTGACATAATCTACAAATAATGAAGAGTCTAAAACACTAGTTTAACATCCAGCAAAGTCAAACCACCAAGAAGGAACCATGTTGCAAATGTGTCCGAGGGTCATGCACCTGAGATACTAAAATCCCTAGCGGAGAGAGTAAGAAGTTTCTTACTTATTGTAAGTTTCTCCATTCATGGTCAAACTCTATCCATGTCTAGGTTTGACTTGATAGTGATAGTGACTATAGCATCTCAATGTATTGATTGCAGCACTCAATTTCTGCATGTAGTTGTCATCTCTTCAGTTCCAGGTTTTACTTATCATGGTTGAATTCTAGCTCATGCTGGTTGTTCCTCTTCAACATTCTGGGGACCAGTGGGGAGCCATGCTTGAACTAATTATTGCCATTATCAAAATGTGGAAGATCTTATTTGGCAATTGATGGACAACATCTGAATGCGATCTGTTCAACAATTAGCAGTTGTTTACACAACAAGCATTATTACGAGTGCACTTTCAAAATGGCATGCCCATTTGCTATTCAGTGTACCTCTACTTGCTCAAAAAATCAGCCTCAAACTTGCAACCTGAAAAATGAAGCAAATTTTCCTATCAATTTCATGTACTTGGAGAATTTGATTGGACTTTGGGACAACATATAAGCATAGTTGAATCCCAGCAAATAAAACCAATCACAAACATATAACCCTTAAGGTTGTCTAAGCCTATGCCTTTCTGTCCTGTCACAAATTTTATGTATTTAGAGAATCTCAACGTTATTGGTATAAGTTGAAACAATCATATCATCTAAGATGTCAAAATAAGTCAAGTAAAGGTGTTCAAGAGGAGTTAGATGAAAAATTTTGCTAGTTAGTTCATCACGTAAAGTTGAAATAGAGCAGCATTTCTTAAAATTTATGGCCTATTTTCTATTTTTCAAGAAAGACATATCTTGGGGGAACTCACCGGGTACTTTCCTTTGTTTCGAGGATGGTACCCAGGGTAAACCGGATTCTACAGAAGTTCGAGGCTTTGTCAACACAGGGCTTAAGGATGTTACAACAATATTGTTAGAATTTAAGGGCAATTTTATACAGTAGCTAGGAACAGAAATAATCTTATTAAATTTCTATTTATTTGATACTTTAATTCTGGATCAGCAACACATTTAAAAATTCTGATGTAAAATCTAATAGCAGAAATCATACCATAAATCTGAGAATTACCTTAGCCAAACAAAGAGCAAATTTACCTGATATGTTGATGTTATCCTCTTACATGTATGCTCAGAAAAAGCTTTAAGGGATCATTGATCAAATCCTCAGGGGTAGATCTCATCATGATCCTTAGAACAAAATTGCCAAGAAGAACCTTTAAGGGTAGTGGACCAGAAAACAGCAAGTGACCATACCACTGTCAAGTAATAGGGCTGAATGCAAAGCTCTTGTTCATACTAGGGCTGGAAAGAAAAACCCAAGCAGCCTTAACTCTTACAGTCCACAAAACGACTGTTACAGCAGTTCCAGAACAGTGGCAACACACACAGCGAGACAGTCACCAGCAAAACATGGCTGTACCAGCAAGAGGAGGCTGTACCAGCAGGAGAAGTCTGTACCAGCAAGAGAAGGCTGTACCAGCAGGAGAAAAGTTGTACCAGCAAGAGGAGGCTGTACCAGCAGGAGAAGTCTGTACCAGCAAGAGAAGGCTGTACCAGCAGGAGAAAAGTTGTACCAGCAAGAGCACCAGCAAGAGAAACACCTAACAGCAAAGGCGGCACCAGCAATAGCAACCAGAGACTTCAAACAGCAACTAGAGAGAGGCCTGCGGCTGGCTGAAAAAGAGGAGGCTGTACCAGCAGGAGAAGGCTGTACCAGCAAGAGAAAGGTTGTACCAGCAAGAGAAACACTT
>CBVK0102141897.1:0-14913 GCA_900067695.1 Picea abies
TAGCCATGACCTTAAAAATAGATTATTATTATTATTATTATTATTATTATCATTGCATGGATCCATACGGCCCTGTCCGTATGACTGTACAGACTTCGCTATGACTGTATGGAACTGTACTGACTGCTGTCTCGAACTGCATGCTGCCAGGAAATGCCTCTTCCCTGGCTGGCTGCTCTCTCTCAGTTACTCAACCTGCTCAACTGTTCACATGTTCTTGTGTGTTTGAATCAATGTTGTCAGACTCAGACAATTTTAAGAATCTTTTCGCTGGCGATTTGTGAAGACTTTGCGACTCTTTTCAGACTTGGCAAGGAGAAAAAATACTCAAGTATGGTAAATTTTGTGCCCAAAAAATATACTAATTACATTTCCAATCCATATAAGTTGTAAAATCACAGTCTATGCAGAAATTCATAAGCTCATCTTATAAAATATCATAACACAACATTTGACACTCGATATTTATATCCAAAATGAAAATAGTGAAGTAAAAGATGATTCTATGATCAAATTCACAAATATTAGTCAATTCAACTACATAACTCATAGTCCCATAACATAATTAGAAAATCAATATAGACAGTGTCTCCAAGTTTAATCTCGAGTCTCATGCATAACTACGAGAACGCCTAGAATAAGCCTTCGAGGAGCTAGTGCCAACAATGCTAGACTGAAACAACTGTGATGCAGGTGTATTTGGTGTTTCCATTTGAGAGAATGGAACACCAAAGAGATTCTGAGTCTCTTCATCAAGCCAACTCAAATCATCAGCAAGAGATTCATCCTCCAAGACTCCATCGAAGACTAGATCAATCTTATCTAATAAAATTTGATCCAGATCCCTTGCCCACAATTGTTTTCTGAGCATTTGAAGGTTGTAGTAGATGAAGACCAACTTCTCTAGCTTGCTCATGCTCCAACCTGTTGCCCCTTTTGGTGGATGTGCTCAAATATTGACCAATTGTGCGAGCAACTTGAAGTGTTGCAGGGCTGACTCATAATTCTGATGGGAAATTCTTGTAGTTGTGGTGTTTCAGAGCCACAATCTATCCACCAATCGGCCGTTATAATAATAAACAAAGATTACAAGTTTTGCAATGGCAAACTTGAAAAGGAAAATGAGCAAAATTACAATGTAACGATTTACAAATTAAATTTTACTGGGAATTTTCTTCTACCTCAGACGTTGGGTTGAGCTAAATCCAAACATGCCAAATGATTCCCTGTACATATTTCGTTGCATATTGATTTGGTCTTGCGTGTCTTGATCCGAATACATCCTCTCAATGGATATCATCACACCTCTCATCACCTCGGGATCTTTTTGGATTTTAGACCCCTCATTATAGAATATGCTTGGATTGAGATATGCTCCCGTTGCGTGCAATGGTGAATGTAGCTACCTGTCTCACCTGGAATCAATAATTTCCCATAGAGGGAGATATTTAGATGAATCCCATAGATGAACCCCCCTTATAGAAACTCTAGATGGCCTTTTTGGCCCTGTCCATGCCCTCATAAATGTATCCCATTGGAGGTTTGTCTCCATCCATGATTCTCAACACTTTCACAAGGGGCTCAGTCATCCTGACAACCTCAGTGACTTTCTCCCACAAATTGTCTTTAAAGAGAGACACTTCTACAACAATTGCATTTGGTTTTGTACTGTTTTTCCAAAATAGCCATCGCTGGCTACAAAACATCCATCTCAATGCTTGGTACTCATTCAGAAAGCTTTGGAGGGAGAGAAAGTTTGTGGCAAAGTGTGTGACTGCAGGGCGGTTGAGCTCGCCCTCAGTGAACTCTCTCATAAGGTTCAACAACCAAGCATGGTTATAAATGTGCTTGGTTATTTGTTTGCACTCGTACAATATCTTCCCCCCTTGTGAAATTAGATCTATGTCCTCCCAAATTAGATCTCTGCAATGGGTAGCACATGGGGTTTAAAAAATAGTAGGGTATTTTGCAGATAGAAATTTTTTAGATGCCACATAATTTGCAGCATTGTCTGTGATTACTTGGACAACATTTTCAACCCCAACTTCTTCCACAACAGCCGCCAACAATGAATATATTAGATTTGCATCCTTTACATGTGAGGATGCTTCAATGGATTTCTGTAACATGGTTCCTTAGGGCAAGCCACAAGAAAATTGATGATGGTTCTACTCCTCTGATCTGTCCACCCATCCGACAAATTTGTGCAACCTGTACTCTCCCATAAGCTTTTAATGCCTTCCAATTGTGCCTTCACACGGTCCAACTCCTCATCTAGATTTTCCCCCCTAAGTGCACGATAAGAGGAAGCTTTGTATCTAGGGCCAGCGTTTGCAATTGCATCTACCATGGGCTGATAAAAATGAGACTTTGCAAGGTTAAATGAGAGGCTGTCTTGGTACCAGAACCTCTTGACTGCTATATCTGCCTTCTTCCTCTTCTTTTTGTTATAACTGTCTAAGGTTGGTTGAGACCTTGGGGCTGTGTAAGGAAGGAAGAAAGGAGAGGAGACACTTGGACATCCTTCAGTATTTGATGAGCAACTAACTGGAAGTGCCATCTGAGATCTACCCATCCCTCCAACATCAAATTTTGCCCTAGCTCTCTTAGTGTTTTGGTCTTTGATGACTTGCAAAGCAGCTTCTATTTCAGCTGTGATTTCTGCAGGTCAACCATCACAAAACCGTGACATTCTTGCACACAACTCTAGCTAGGTGGTGTTTCAGCCTGTTTATGCACCCATATATAGTAGTGGGAGAGTATTTGCACTTTACTTGATGGTCATCATCTGGAACCATCCGAACACAATGTTCCTATGCGTTATCAAGAGGCCTTTTTAGTATTTACCTTTGGGTTTAGGTGCCATGGATGAGAATCTGGATTGGTAAAATGTATGGCAGAGTTAGTAGCATGGTGGTCTAGACTCTACAGGTCTGGCATCACTTAAACTTTAAAATTTTAGTTATTAAATTTTAATTTTAATTGTTAAATTTAAATTTTTTATAGTCATCCTACAGGCTTGTAGGATGCCATCCCTGCCCACAGGCTTGTGGGCGGAGATGCCTTCCTACAGGCCCTACAGTGTATAGTGTATACTATAAACTAAAAAAAAGCTAAGTTACTGAACAAAATAATTGCCCACTTACCTGAACTTTGAATGCTGAGAGTCTGAGACAGTGACCTCCTTCACACAGCAGCCAGTGATGGATTGAAGACTCCACACAGCAGCCAGTTGATGATGATGAAGCCTCTTTCAGTTGCCCTCCTAAATGATGATGAACTCAGCCCCCTCACAGTGACAGCACACAGCACTCTTGTAAAGAAGGAATGGCTCATGAAAATAAATGGAATGAGAAGGAATGAGGGGGGGAAATATCTTTACAAAGACTTCTACCCTCTCAAATGCTTCATTTCTCTCCTAAAATTCCCTCCAAAGCAATGCTGGTTTGGTCAAATCGCACATGTGGGATTTACTGGGTGCATTTGTGGGGTCAGCTGAGCCTAGGTCAGACTCCCGAGTCTGGTGAGTCTTGAGGAGTTTCAGAGGAGTCTCGGGGAGTCAGGAGTATTAAGTGACTGGAGTTCAGACGTGTGCTCTTCCGATCTTGGTGAGTCTTGAGGAGTTTCAGAGGAGTCTCGGGGAGTCAGGAGTATTACAGAGGAGTCTACAGGAGCGACTCTTTTCAGTGATGACTCGGTAAGATCCCCAATATTTGGGGGTCCAAAAAGAGTCTGACTACACCAAGTCAGGATCTTCCTAGTATTCACTAAGGGCCCGTGTGCTTTTTTGAGGTAATGACCTAAGGATGATTCAATTGACCTATAATTTTCTAGTATTCATCTCTATCAAGATGTGGGATACTGTTCACACTGGAAGGTGTGAGACTGGCCCTGACTTAGATGTCCCCCTGTGGGAGTGCACTGGCTTGGAGGGCAAAATCTGCTTCTCTTTTATGTCCCCCTGTGGGAGTGCACTGGCTTGGAGGGCAAAATCTGCTTCTCTTTTGGGAAACCAAACTCAGGTGGGGCCTGTAACAGTGCCCCGCTTTCACCAACCCAGCTCGCCTCTTGTGGCACATACTTTTTTGTTGAGATGCATAATTTTTTGTCATAAGAATTTTCTTGTCGACTGTAATTAGAATTTTCTTGTCATAGTTGGCACACGTTACTAGTATCCATACATGCATCTATGTGGAAACAGTATTTCCTAATTGCAGATTCTGTTAGCTTAAATCTGTGAAGTGCTACAGTATCAGGTACAGAATGCAGAAGCCCTGTATCCTTTTATACTAGACTCTATAGTCTATATCCTCCTGATGAATTCAGAAGCACTATGCCATTTTATATCCTATAGATGATGAGTTATCCCTGTTCCTATCACAAGTGAAATATCCTATTTTATTGCACATTGTATCTTAACATTTTTACCCAGATGGTAATATAATTTAAAAACAAAATGTTTGACCTTACAATAGTGGCCATTGATGATCAACTTGTGAAACTTCACCCGGATTCTTTTATTTTGCGTTTTCCAACCACAAAATTTTACATAATTCATAGTACATGTACTAAAGTTTAAAATCAGTTCAATGCTCGAATGATTAACAGCTTTTTAATATTTTCAAGTCTTGGAATTAGTTTAACTCCTGAGTAATTCTAATCATGGAATGCATCGACATGGAATTCAATATATTGAAATCCCTGAACACAATAACATTGAATTCAATATATGGTGATCACCATTGACCAACATCATAACATTGAATTATTATATTGAAAAATCATGGATGCCTATGCTGCAACATTTTTGGACACTGATTGAATAAATCATGGATGCCTATGCTGCAACATTTTTGGACACTGATTGAATTTGATTGTCCTGAACAACATCGAACAAATCATTTCACATTAAGCAATAACATCCAAAACGTTTTGCTTTTGCAGAGCTCTGCTAGGTCTCCAGTTTTCATGTTTTTTTTTGTTCGAACTTCATAACTTCAACATTCACTTTGTTTCAAAGTTCTTTGTGGTAGTATTACTATTTACCATCTGCTTGGCATTTGACCTTGAATGGATCAATTCGTCATTCAACATTTGAATGGGCAATTCAATCATAATCATTTACTTGATATTTGAATGAATTGATTCGCTGCATGATCTTCGAATATGAAATATTCGACCAAGAAGTTGCTGCATCCCCAGAAGGGCAGTTGTTCTCATCAACTACAGCCTTGGTCTGCTTCAACTCTCTGTCAAATGCCGATACAACTTTTTCCACTGAAAGCAATTGTAGACCTACTAAGAAAATGGACCATGCTTTCTAAAAGCAAAGTTTGATGATCATAACTTTGAGCAGCTAATTTTTTTGCGGATTGTCCAAAGATGCTAATACAATGCCATGCTACCGCTGCAACTAAGGTTCCCTGTGCCAACAATTAAACCCAGCAATTATTGACTTGAAGTGGCTAAGTGGCTGACAGTGGACAACAAAGGTCTGGTTGAAGTGGCTCAAATTAGACAATAAATGCCCACTTGAAGGGGGCTCGGATTAGAGTTAATTACAGACTTAGAAACTTGTATCACAATCAGATGACATTTAAAACAATCTCGTTGTAAACTGATTTGACCTTATCAAGGGACTGCACCCATTCAAGCAGGAGAATGCGGTATGTTTTTGCTTTTCCTTCCCTAACTTGTACTAGTTGTTGTGATTGCAATTTACAGCCATGGTGGAGATGAACTCGTTGAAGTGCGGGGCTAACATCCACACCTTCAACATCCCTGATTAAAGAACTAGTCTGGTGCATTACATCACCATTTGCTTTACATTCCCATTTTACTAACAAATGTACATGCTATTGCCACTCACCCATGGAGAAGGAAGTTTTCTCTCTTATTTCTCCACTATCCTGATCCATCCGCTACAAAGTCAATACTGCCAAAATATAGCAGGGCTAACATTGAACTGCAAAGTAATACAGAAGGCGCAACAGGGAAAAGATTTAGCACATGCACAGAGAAGCTGACATTCCATTGTGAGCTTTACTCTCACAAGTTTGGATAGGAATACACATTAAATTGAGAACGAGTGGATTCATTTATATTATTAGATGATGCAATGTCTCATTACATAGTAGGAGAAGAGTATGTTACATAACTCCCAAATTCCTAACTAATAACCACTACATTTATTACTATATTAAATTCCTCGTCAATACATCACTTTATTGGTGAGACTTTATTATATGTCTAAGTCCTAATCAAGTTTTAAATGACCATTATCTCTAACATGCATTCTATGAATATTTCTGCAAGTAACAATAAGTTGCAGGTTGTTTACATACCTGAATAACGAACATATTAAATGATAATGATCGTATGATAATAATGGCATATTAGAACATAAAAAAGGGAACCTTACAGACATTAAAAAGGCTCGTACTAAAATGGTTAATGCAGAAAGGAAAAAGCACCTTGGTTAGATGTGTGAGTTTGTTGTTTGTGTGGTAGAGATTGCATGGATCTTTGAACTGATTTTCCAAGGACATATGCCATTCACTTTTATTGATATCATCTTCTGTTTTTCCTTGCTATCATCTGTTGATGTCTCATCCTTTCTGATACAGCAACCGGATAATCTATTCAACATGTTTGTTTTCTAATCAAATGTTACATTTGAACAAATTTGCAGTTAAGGAGATTTTGAAGTTGTGTCCATCCGACAAGTTGATGTCCTTGTACAAGCTGCCTAGCTTCAGTTCAGTAGATGACTTCTTGCAAAAGATTGCATCAATTCGTGGGAAGCTAAAGAAAGGTGGCATAGCAGACACTGTATCAGCTGCTAGGATTGTTCTACACGACTGGAATGAAGGTATTTGAGTTCATTTCATTGCAGCTTTGTGTGTAAAAATTAACCTAGTTCCTATCATGCGTTCTTTTTCCATTTTACCTTTTTCTATATGTAGGCATGTGCTTAATTCTGTATCAGGATATTGATTGTTTATGGATATACTTGTGATTATTCAGGAAAGATACCATATTATACATTGCCACCTACACGAAATGAGGGGGAACATCTGGAGTCTGCAATTGTGCCAGCCTGGGGAAAAGAGTTTGACGTGAACGAGATTTATGGAGAGGATTCTGCTATGATAGATAGCTTGCATTCTATGATTGATACTTCACACTTTGAAATGCCTGCTAGTTGTCCTCTTAGTATGGATACCGAACTTGCAGAGGTTAGAAACTCACCTTCCTTTTAAAGGAAACTGCTCATGATACATTTAAAAGTTGAAGTTATCATATTCTTAATTGCACTCTATCTTTATGGGCAGAAAGCAGTGTAAACTAACATCTACTTATTGTCAGTCTGATGAGGATGCTATGGAAGAAGCTGATGATGCCCCTGATGCAATGGGAATGGATACGAGTGAAATTGTGGCAACTAAATCTCAGAAGGTTCAGAGTCAAAATGATAAGCTCTATGATGCAGAAGGTATCTTCAATCCACATGCAGCCAAGTCAGAGAAAAAACGGAGGAAAAAAGCTGGGAAAGTGCCTGTGAAAGCTTCAAATGAAGCTGGGAACGATGATTATGATTTTGCAGTTGACTATAAAATGCAATTTACTGCTCCACAGGGAGAAGCTGAATCAGATAAAGATGATGATGATGAGAACATTAATGACATGAATAATGATGAAGGTACAACAATGGTAGGGATTGAATTGGATGCTTGAGGCAAGCACAAAGATATAGCAAGATCTGTAAAATTGTGATTCAACTATAATCAATGTATAAGATTGTCAATTGTCTTGAATTTCTTTTTTAACCAGAGGGAATGTTGGTTCTACTTGTTTTGTGAGAGGCCCAACTTCTATCTGCAAGGCAGCAAACTAGGTTGCTTCTTGTATCACATATTTTGAAGAACAATACTTGTATTGTTGCAAAGATTGCCCATAGGCAATGCTGAGTATAAAAAATGGAAAATTGAAGTAGGCCATGATTTGAGCTGTGAGTTTGGTTGCAGGTTTCATTGTAATAGTTGCAGAACTGATTTTGACCCAACAAAATACAGCCTTTATAATTATACCTTTGTGGAAATTTTTAGTTGAGTAGGATTGCCGAGGATACGATTGCATGTCATGTACCATGAGCAATTTCAATTGAGAACAGTGAACACAATCAATTGAATCCACAATATATTATGAAATCAAGAAAAAGTTGAATCATACAATCACCAGCAGTCTACAGGTGTAGGAATAAGCACAAACTGTACTTCCTTTATCTTTACCATCTGTTGAAAAATGAATAGATTTATTGCAAGAAATATAACATGCAGGTCAAACAAAAAACGTCGGTTATTGTAGTCTATAGTTATACAATTTCTGGTTAGTGAAATATGGACACTGTCCTTCGAACAAATTACTTAGTCTACAGTGGCTGCATATTGAACTGGAGATGATGTTCCCAGCTTCTCAGAGCTGTGCCCATTGATGTAATTTGGTATTTCTGTGGTTACTCTGGAACGTGAACCAGCGGTCATCATACAATTTAAATGAACAGAAACCGATCTCTCTCACACAAGTATGACTAGTATGAGCCGGTGCCAAGTAATTACTGATATGGTCCAATAATTTACATAGATCTTTGGAACGGTTTTCCGAGCATGTGAGGAAGTATTTGTGAAAATTGAGCCTTACACAAAAATCAATATATATATATTCCATGGAAATTATTTTTCTGAAAATCCTTGTATAGCTTGTGCTCCATAGGTTCCTACTGAATTTGAATCCATGACCTTTCAGTGATCTTTTTCTTGAAACTGGTTGGTTCAAATCCATTGAGTTAACTCACTGGGTTATGTAATGTGAAATATATATAGAGCATACAAATATAATTAGAATTCGAATATGACTAGCTAGAGGCACAGACTGAACACAATTTAGGATAAAACTGTTCCAATTCTTTTTGTTAATTCTGCTGTTATCGAAAATGTTTTGTTTTACAATCTTGTGAGTTATCTAGGAATATTTGTAGGTTGGCCTTAAAGCAATGTTTAAAGGTAAGACAGTTTGTTGCATCGAGTAGCGAGGTGCATTTACAGCGCAGTATGATAAAGATGTTGTGTATATATATATATATTTTACTATTTGTTAGCCAAACATTTATACAAAGGGAAATAAAAATATCTATCTATTTATAGAAGTGAAAGATTTGATATTTACATCTAATATAAAAACCCTTATATAGAGATAAAAAAAGAGATATTAGATTTACAGATAAATATAAATACTATAGATACAATATTTACATATATGTAAATATTGTTATCTCTTTTTATTTGCATCTAGATCCTTCTTAAATGATATAAAAATCTACTTGAGATTTGATCCCTCTCGGTGCTAAATAAATCCGGGATTAGAATGGATTTACATTGATGTTTAATAATTTGCTTTCAAACCATACAAAATCACACTGTTGGGTACAATAATGATAATGGGCTTTACATGATTAGATTGGAATTGAAAGCATTGATCTTTTGCAAATTGAAATTGAAATGCAAGGCCGGTAAGATAGTGACAATAGGCTTTAGACAATCATAGATTCGATTTGAAAAAAATAATCTTTGAAAATTGAAATTGAAATGTAAGCGAGTTGAAACACTAAGGCCCTCATTAGGGACTTAACCTTGATATTTTGAATAGTTAATTACTTTTCACAACTTTGGTTATATGTTAATGCTGGTTTCAAATATGCTCCACAGAGGTTGTAATACTTTGGTGATTTGCAATGTTACTGTTTTTACTTTTACAAAAGATCGAAGCAATCAATTTTTTTAGAAGCTCTAGACTAAATCTTGTTGAGAATCAATGTCACTTGAAAGAATTGCTTGCCATTTTTCCTTTTGTTAATTTATGGCTATAAAGGGGACCCCAAAAGGATTTTAGATAGGGTGTGTTACTTTAATGGTCATTGGGAGATTAATTAGGCCATAAATTTTGGGTTTTATATCCAAAAACCAAAGCTGTGCACTCCATGTGCCACCCTTACTAGATTTATCTTTTAATATTTACAAATATCATATCTCATAGATATGTAAATATCATATCTCATAGAGCCGTAAATTTAAATTTTAGATATGGCACATTTAATCTTTTAATTTTGTTTTGTTTTATTTAGTAATGGTTAAATTTTGTATTAGAAAAAGCTACGGATGAACCAGACAGTGGTGTATACAAAATTGTAAGGATTGGCCATAGCTTGATATTAAAAACATGTACTTCAGCTTTTAAAAATTCCTTATTGTTGACTGTCTAGATCCTGTCACTATGTGCTTCATAGGGGTACTACTTTACATTATTGAAATAACAACATAATCTTCCTGACAAAACGTTACATGAATGAGATCCCAGAGGCAATTACATCAGAAGCTTTGAATAAGAAACAACAAGCGAAGTTTGAGTACCGCATTGAACCTTGTTTTCTTTTAAGAAACAACAAGCGAAGTTTGAGTACCGCATTGAACCTTGTTTTCTTTTGCTTCTATTTATCAACATTCTCAGTTGGGATTTTTGCCCTCTATTTAAGATTTTGCTTCTATTTCTCAACATACTCAGTTGGGGTTTTTGCCATCTTGAGTACCGCATTGAGCCTTGTTTTCTTTTGCTTCTATTTCTCAACATTCTCAGTTGGGGTTTCTGCCCTCTATTTAAGATTTTGCTTCTATTTCTCGACATACTCAGTTGGGGTTTTTGCCCTCTTTTTAAGATGGGGTGAGTTGTGAGGTGCCTTGTTTATTAATGCACTGACATAAGAGATGCCAGAGACAATTACATCAGAAGCTTTGAATAAGAAACAACAAGCGAACTTTGAGTACCGCATTGAGCCTTGTTTCGTTTTGCTTCTATTTCTCAACATTCTCAGTTGGAGTTTTTGCCCTCTTTTTAAGATGGGGTGAGTTGTGAGGTGCCTTGTTTATTAATGCACTGACATTAGGGATGCCAAGAGCAAGGGGTGAACTTACTAATTTGAGAGTTTGCTGCTTGGCATGTTTGTGGCCCTTTCCCCATTTCAAAGAAGCATATGGAGTTGGATGATTACTCTTTTCGTCACCCACAGGTGGGGGTTGTAGGGTCTCTGTTTCTTCTAGAACAACCTCTTGATCTCCTCAAGTTTTCAAAGGGGGTTCGATTTCAGCCTTAGGAATTCTTTGCCTCTCCACCTCACTTTCTTTTTCCACGGTTTTTAAATTTTTAAGGACCTCAAAGTTGTGGGTGTTCGCACCTCTGGAATTGGATGATTGTTCTTTTTGTCACCCACAAGCCGGTCTTGTACAGTCCACTTCTTTTGGAACAACCTCTTGATCTCTTCGAGTCTTGATAGGGGGTTCGATTTCAGCCTTTGCCATTCTTTGCATTTCCGTCTTTTCACTTTCTTTTTCCATAGTTTTTAAATTTTCAAGGACCTAAAGTTGTTGATGCTAACTTTGGATGATCCTTTAGGGATTATTTTTGTTCACTATAGCACCTTAGATCGCCGTTTTCTGTGCATGCTATTGACTCTCTAAATGGGTTCTGCTTCATTTAATTGGAGAGTTTTGGACATTGCTTAGTTAGAGTCTAATCCTCTCGAATCTTTGGGCAAATTTTAGTACAATGCCCATATTCACGACAAGAGTTGCATTTGAAGGGGCAATGCTCATAATCTAATTCCTTCAGACAGTGCTATTAGTCCATGTTTATTTGCAATGCCTCTGGAATGTTATTCTCCAAATCCACTTCCACACATATTCTAGAACAAGCAGATAGGTTTTCTTTTGGTTCAATTCGATCAATGTATTGTCCCAATTTGTCCCCAATGGCTTTGAAGGTGATTTCATTCTAGAATATTATCATCAACATATAAGAGAATGACAACGAGTTCAACCAGGTTAATACTAATGCATCACTATTCTAAACATTGTTCAATTTTATCGTTATAGATGCCAAAAAGGGCGAGAGAAAGAGGAAACCCTTACTTAACCCCAATATTACAATTAATGATTTTGACCACTTGTTATTACATTGCGTTTTAGCAATGGCATTTTTGTGAAGTCTAATCACAACACTATGGAGCTCAGGGGTGATTATCAATATCTTCTAGTGTTTTCCAAATCTTGGCACTAGGCACAATGTCAAAGCCTTTTCTAAAATCAACAAAACAATGTATGGAATCTTCTTGTATGTCTCTACATTCCTTAACGATAACTCTTAAGGTTGGCGAGTTAATCTATTGTATCATGTTGATCCCTAAAACTTACTTGCCCTTTAACCCTTTTATTATATTGTCCTCGAGCTATTGGCTATTTTTTCTTTCAATAATCTAGTCAAATAATTTTTCTAGTATGGGGCTAATCATGATAGTTAGATAATTGGGTGGGTCATCCTGGTTTTTATGGATTTGAAAATATGGACAACTAGATTTCAATGCATTTTTTGCAAAAGCCTTGTTTAACAAATTCATTAAAAACATGCTTAATATGGGTCACTAGGATTGAAGTCCCAAGTTTTAAGATCTCCACTTGGTACTCTTGGATATCTTTAGCTTTGCCATGAGTGCGCCTGATGTAGAGTTTGTATCCTTGGAGACTTAAGGGGAAACATAAAACTTGTTACATTAGGAGTACCAACCATTTATGTTAATATGCTTGATTATTTAGCTCTTTTATGGATGATGTTAGGCCAAAACCTTTTAGTCTCTCTAAAGTCTACAAGTTTCTTTTGATTTTTGGTTGAATATTTTCACTAGCTTTATTTGTCTCAATACACATTTGGGTTCTCCAAAAAAAAATGGCATAACAAATATAATTTCCCATTTCACCCATGACTTTCCAAATTTCCCAAAAAAAACAATGTTGTTAAAATCTAAAATCTACATTTAATTTCGACTCCCAATTGGACATATTAAAAATTATGATAAACATACTGTAGATTTTAACCTTGTACAATATTTACTGCAAATAGATTTTCAGTAAAAGAACAGAAAATATATAATGGCAAATACAAACATTACAATTTTCAGTAAAAGAACAGAAAATATATAATGGCAAATACAAACATTACACAGAGTTTTTTCTCCTGGAAACCCAAATCGGGAAAACCAACATATTCTATATTCATTGTGATACATTGTTCATAATACAATATACATATAGGAGCTAGCGACATCCAAAACCCTAACCCAATGACCTGGATTAGTCAACAACCTTAATTCCTTAATCGTAAATAGAAAACCATCGACAAAAACCATGTGCTGAAAAACCGTCCAACAATGGACATGGAAATCGAGGGAACATGAAAAATGAGGTGAAAATGTGACACGTTTCTCGAGGCACTGCCCTCGAACCCCCGCGTGGGGGGGCCTAGCGCCCCCCCTGCGCACCCGACGCAACGTGGACACTGCTATTTGTGCAAAGAATATAACACATACCCAACACATACAACACAAAAGTTTATATCCAATTTGTCGACACAAATGATAATTAGCCGAAAGAGTTTAGGTGTTTGGAGAAGTTTCTCCTCAATTATTGTAGTAAATCTATATTTGACTTAAGGCTCCCAATTAGACATACTAAAGATTATGATAAACATTTTTTTTTTCTAGGTTACATTGCTCGGGGAAAACCCTCGAGTACTTCCTCTCATTTCGAGGATGTTACGCAGGGTAAACCCTAGAATCTTCAGTGTACAAGGCCGATGAACAAATAGAGCTCAAAGCCATTAGAACAATATACTTGTTATAAGCTCAACATGTCACTTGGTGGAATTGAACCTGGGTTGGGAGTACAATCATTCCTCCCAACCACCTGAGCTAAACCCAATTGACAAAAAACATGATAAACGTACAATAAGAAAGTTTATATTCAATTTGTTGACATGAATGATAATTAGTTGCAAGAGTTTAGGGATCTAAAGAAGTTTCTCCTTGATTATTGTGGTAAGTTCTTCCTCCACATAAACCAAGTCACAGTGTATAATGACAATATCTGCCATATTCTCCAAATAATTTTAAATTTTCTTTTGAAGGCATCTTCTTCTTGTTTCTCCTTATCAAAAACCTTCTTGATGGCAATGAGTTTCTATAGCAAAGTCATGGTCTTTTCCTCAAATTTGCCTTGCCTCTGCTCCTTGTTCCCAACTTATCTCCTTTAACCCACAAAGAACATAGTAAATATTGTTGTTTGTGAATTGATTTTGCTCGAGAGTTTGTGAATCCTTGTTCGAAGCACTGGCTTCTTGGTCCATCCGAGCCATGAAAGTCTTGTATCATTCTATGATATTGAAAGCTTTACCCCGTTAAATATTTCTTGCCAAGAAGATGCTCTAGTTCAATGATCGACACTCCCATTAGATTCTACCATTTTGAGGAGAAATGAAATGGATAAAAAGACAGAGGTCATGAAGACAACATCCATCCCACCTTATGAAGTGAGCTATCCATAAATGCACTCAACTATTCAAAGAGTTGGCAGGTGAACTTTTCCATCTATCCCTAAGATGGACGTACATGAAGGTCTCCCACTACACAATGAATGCTTTGGAAGGAGTTCCATAATGATGGCGCATAAGTAAGAAGACTTCCATCATAAATTAATGAACATGAGAAAGAGGGTAGGGGACATATCTCCCCTACCCTCCCTGCTATAAGTGCGCTCTCCTCCTCAAGTGCACCCTCCTCCAAGTAAGATCAACTCCCACAAAAAAATGAGGGTCTAAGCCTCCTGGCTACCTCCATGAATGGGGGCACCCAAGCTTTTCTCAACTATAGCCACCATCCTCTCCTCAATGCTCTCTCAAACTCTCTAAGTGAACTTAAGAGTGAATGAGCTCCTCTTTTCCCTTTGCGCCCCTCTTGAACCTCCATAAGGAAACCTA
>CBVK0102141923.1:0-15767 GCA_900067695.1 Picea abies
GGTACAAACAATACATCACTCAAATGAAGTGGGATACCTGAGTCTAGTTGAAGGGAAGTGGTTCCAGATCCCTTCATAGCATATCTAGCATTGTCACCAAGTACAACGTGTAACCGAGAATCCTTCTCTACTAGTTCAGTGAGATGCTCTCTATATCCAGTCATATGTTTGGAAGCACCACTATCAATCAACCAAATATTATTGCTAGTAGGAATTGTACCTGAGAGGGTTGAGATGAAGAACTCCTCAGCAAGATCGAATCTGGTGTGAGGTGGATATTCATCAACGTTGGCAGTGGTTGCAAGTCTCCTTCCTTTCTTCCATACAGGACAGTCTCTGGCGTAGTGACCATATTTATCACATCTGTAACACCGAACTTTTGAAAATTGACATGTCTTTCTCCTTGTGCTCATGAGCATGATGTGGCTTTCGTTTCTTCTGAAATATTTCAGTACCTTTTCCTCTTCCTCTTCCTTTGCCTTTCCTTGCATGGGAGGCAAGAGCATGACTCTCATCATGATGGGAACTATGTGCACCCCTCACTGCAAGTCTTGTCTCGTCCTGAGTACAATCTGCTCATAAGCGATCAAACTTAGGCAATTTGGATCGCCCACTGATACTCTGAATGAATGGCTCCCAATGACTTGGAAGACCATTGGGAGTTAGCATTATCAACTCTCTGTCTGAGATGATCTCTCTAATGGCGCCTAACTGATCTCTGATCTCAGCGATTTTCATGAAGAAAGTGGCAACTGTATCTGCCTTGGTCATTTTGATATTTTGAAGCTAGTGTTTCAAGGCAACGACTATGTTGGTATTCTTACTTTCAAACAACTTCTTCAAGGCATCAAACATCTCTTTGGCTGTCTTCATTGGGGAGATGTGTGGAATAAGATGATCTTTCACAGAGAAAATAATTATCTTCCTAGCCTTGGCGTCATTTTTATTCCATAGAGTTTTCTTTGACGCATCCATTGGTTCTGGTACAAATTCCTCCACAAACTTCATCAGGTCTTTCTCCTCTAGAGTGATGAGTAATCTTGATTTCCAGGAGTTGAAATTAGAGGCTCCATCAAGCCTATCTTTCACAGGAACGTTGCCCACCATGGTTGTAGAAACTCTAGAAACCCTAGGGTCGAAATTTTCCAAAAAATCCAAACTCTTCCAATTTGCAATCTGAAAGTTGTAGGTGATACGTTGGACTAGGGAGCACTTGTCTGAGAAGAAATTAGGCCCAACGACCAAGGGAAAGTGCTAAAACTAACTTGACAGGAAAGGGCGAGGGGGCGTTGCAGTCACAAGTGCAGTTGCATAACTGCAGCAAGAAGGTGACGGCTAGCATAAAAGGTGCTAGAGAAGCTTGTGCAATGGCTTCTTCAAGAACACTGCCTTGATACCATGTTGAATAAAGAAGAAGTGTGCTAGAACTCCAAGAAGCTAGTGCTACACAAGAGAGAAAGATAGTCCAAGAGGGCACTACCGAAGAGAGGGAAAATGATTCAAGTGATATGACCACAAATGAGAGATAACTCTCTCTCTATATACAAGTCCAATGTGAACTTATCCTGTCCAAAAGGTGTCTCTTCATCCAATACAAGTCCAATGTGAACTTATCCTGTCCAAAAGGTGTCTCTTCATCCATGCCGACTTTATCTGTTTAGGTCTTCTACACAAGACATTGGGCTTCTTCTTTTCTTTGGGCATCATAGTGAAAGGATGCATCAATATGTCTTACATGGCTGCACCCAGTGTGGACGTCCTCATCTCTTCTAGGGGTTACGACCCATTAGAATAAGTCATCATCATCGTCAAGGGCTGCTCCCTCATGATGTGTCCACTTGGTCAACTCCCAAGTGAGATATCCATATGGTTTGCTCCCATGCGATGCTGGGTGCCACCCCAGGACAACTTGCCACTACTCTGACAAGTGTCATGCTCAACTTCATCTCAGAGGAGCGTTCTCCAAGTCGACCCAGCCTGATATGGGGAGAAGATCAGGGGCATCCCCACAGATCGACCCAGTCCATCCACTTGGGGAGAAGACTTGTCTCAGGTCGACCCAGCCCAGCACAACCAAGGAGAAGACCCGTCTCAGGTCGACCCAGCTTAGTCCATCGGGGAGAAGACAGGGAGAAGGCATAGGTAGACCCAACCCACTGCTTTGGGAGAAGACCTGAAGAATGTCTCACGAAGCTGCAATCATCAACACAAACCTTATCACAATTGAGGGTTGAGGAAGTCAAAAGTTATAACCGTACCCCTAGATGGCTATCGGACAATGTTAAATACCAGGCTGCTAGGAGGAGAAGGGGGTTCCGTTCTTTAGCATTGCATTTTGTTCCATAGTTGAGCAAAGCACTTACTAGTGGTATTTTGAGAGCATAACAGAGGAGGAGAGATTCTGTAGCAACCATACATGCCATAGTGTCAAAGGCAACTCCACCGAGAGTGCCTCTTTCTTTGTGCTTGCATTTGAAGAAAAGAGAGCAGAGCGGCTTCACTTTCTAGCTAGATTTTCTCCCGTATTGTGTTTCCTAGTTATATCTTGTGTTTATTTGTGGATGGTGTGTGAGTATTTATTTATGTTCTCCATTTTCCACATTTAAGCTATTTCATACATTTTAAGCAGAAAACCAATAATTAAAGAATTTTGAGATCTAAAGGAAATTAACCTTCACAGTAAAGATTTCAATATTTTATTAGATCTATTGTGATAAACTGTCCAGTGGAATATCCACAACAATTTACAAATCATGGAAAGTTTGTAGACATTTCTTGAGAGATTTGTTCATATTTTTGGAGAAAAGTAGAGAGGCTTCAAATATGAGCTTGTTGTGAAGGCTCTATTTCTGTAAAATACAAGTGAGTCATGAAGCCATGAAGCTAAAGTCACTCGTCTTCATAAAAATGGAAATGTTTGGAGTTGATAGTCAAGATGCTTTTAGACGACAGGTTTTTGATAATATATTCTTTGACTATTTTGATTGAAGAAGAGAAATTTATCTTGGTGGTTAGTGGAGTAGGTCTTCAAGGAATAAATCCGTTTAATATCTAGAACACCATTTTCTCCTCCAATGTTTGTGACATAAAAGTCATCCTTGAGAATATAATTGTCCATCGTAAGTTTCATCTTGTTAAATTTAATGCTGTTATTAGGTTATTTGCAATTTACTAGAGCATTCAATGCATTTCCAAAACAACAACATAAAGAGGATCACTGAAGGAAACACAATCATAAGGTACACAACATTTTATCCTGGGAAACCCTCATGGGGGAGAAAACCTTGGCATTCTTTCCAAGAGCACAACCTCTGCAAATGCCATCATGCTCAACACAAAGTGGTGGAAGTCCAGTCACCATCTTCCCTAGAGCGGGAAGAGCTCTATAATGTAAGTGAGCAAGTCTCATGTGCCAAAGCTCACTCAAATTGATAGAATCGTGTACAAGAGCCCGAACTAGATGAACTGTCAATCTGTACAAGTTGTCTTCTCGAACACCAATTACATTGATTGAATCCATGCTAGAGTTCTTGTGCCATGCAAGAACTTTTCCATCAGAGAAGGCAATCTTGTAGCCTTTGTCCTCTAAGGCTGAAATAAAGACAAGATTCCTTCTCATCCCCGGTACAAACAATACATCACTCAAATGAAGTGGGATACATGAGTCTAGTTCAAGGGAAGTGGTTCTAGATCCCTTCACGACATATCTAGCATCGTCACCAAGTACAACGTGTAACCGAGAACCCTTCTCTACTAGTTCAGTGAGATGCTCTCTATATCCAGTCATATATCTGGAAGCACCACTATCAATCAACTAGATATTATTACTAGTAGGAATCGTACCTGAGAGGGTTGAGATGAAGAAGAACTCCTCAGCGGGATTTGATCTGGTGTGAGGTGGATCTTCATCAATGTTGGCAGTGGTTGCATGCCTCCTTCCTTTCTTTCGTACAAGACAGTCTCTGGCATAATGACCATATTTATCACATCTGTAACACTGAACTTTTGACAGGTCTTTCTCCTTGTGCTCATGAGCCTGATGTGGCTTTTGTTTCTTCTGAAATCTTTCAGTACCTTTTCCTCTTCCTCTTCCTTTGCCCTTCCTTTCCTGAGAGGCATGAGCATGACTCTCATCATGATGGGAACTATGTGCACCCCTCACTGCAAGTCTTGTCTCCTCCTGAGTACAATCTGCCCATAAGCGATCAAACTTAGGCAATTTGGATCGCCCACTGATACTCTAAATGAATGGCTCCCAATGACTTGGAAGACCATTGAGAGTTAGCATTACCAACTCTCTTCCTGAGATGATCTCTCCTCTCCAATGGTGCCTAACTGATCTCTAATCTCAGCAATTTTCATGAAGAAAGTGGCAATTGTATCTGCCTTGGTCATTTTGATATTTTGAAGCTGGTGTTTCAAGGCAATGGCTCTGTTGGTATTCTTACTTTCAAACAACTTCTTCAATGCATCAAACATCTCTTTGGTTGTCTTCATTGGGGAGATGTGTGAAATAAGATGATCTTTCACAGAGAAAATAATTATCTTTCTAGCCTTGCCGTCATTTTTCTTCCATTGAATTTTCTCTGACGCATCCACTGGTTCTGGTACAAATTCCTCTACAAACTTCATTAGATCACTCTCCTCTAGAGTGATGAGTAATATTGATTTCCAGGAGTTGAAATTAGAGGCTCCATCAAGCCTATCTTCCACAGGAATGTTGCCCACCATGGCTACAAAAACCATAGAAACCCTAGGGCCGAAATTTTCCAAAAAATCCAAACTCTTCCAATTTGCAATCTAAAAGTTGCAAGTGATGCGTTGGACTAGGGCGTACTTCTCTGTGAAGAAATTAGGCCCAACGACCAAAGGAAGTGCTAAAACTAGCTTGACAAGAAAGGGGGGGGCGTTGCAGTCACAAGTGCAATTGCAGAACTGCAGCAAGAAGGTGATAACTAGCATAAAAGGTGTTGGAGAAGCTTGTGCAATAGCTTCTTTAGGAACACTGCTCTAAAACCATGTTGAATTTTTATACTCGTTCAATTTGTTGACTTTCTTTTACATTTACAATAGCATAAGCATCATCAAGCATAATTGACTTTCTTTTACATTTACAATAGCATAAGCATCATCAAGCATAAACCGTAACCATAAATTGCATCATATATATATATATATATATATATATCCAAGATCACAAGAAGATAACCATGCACAAGATACACAAGATATATCCTGAGAAACCCTTCTTCTCAAGGGAGAAAAACCCAGCAGCAACCTTTCACTAGATAATAATTTGTCCAAGAGAAAATACCATAACCAAAGAAGAAGTGCGCTAGAACTCCAAGAAGCTAGCGCTACACAAGAGAGAAAGATAGTCCATGAGAGCGCTACCCAAGAGAGAAAATGATCCAAGTGATATGACCACAAATGAGAGATAGCTTTCTCTATATATACAAGTCCAATGTGAACTTATCCTATCCAAAAGGTCTCTTCATCGAGGACGACTTTAGTTGTTTAGGTCTTCTACACAAGACGTTGGGCTTCTTCTTTTCTCTAAGCATCATAGTGAAAGGCTGCATCAATATGTCATGCATGGTTGCACCCAATGTGGACGTCTTCATCTCTTCTAGGGGCTACAACTCACTAGAACAAGTCATCGTCATCGTCAAGGGCTGCTCCCTCATGATGTGTCCACTTGGTCAACTCCTAAGTGACATATCCACATGGTCTGCTCCCATGGGATGTTGGGTGCCACCCAGGACAACTTGCCACTACTCTGACAAGTGTCATGCTCAACTCCATCTCAGAGGAGCGTTCTCCAAGTCCACCCAGCCCGATATGGGGAGAAGATCAGGGGCGTCCCCACAGATCGACCCAGTCCATCCACCTGGCGAGAAGACCCATCTCAAGTAGACCCAACCCAGCACAACCAAGGAGAAGACCTGCCTAAGGTCGACCCAGCTTAGTCCGTCGGGGAGAAGACAGGGAGAAGGCACAGGTCGACCCAGCCCACTGCTCTTGGGAGAAGACCTAAAGAATGTCTCACGAAGCTGCAATCATCAACAGTGACAACCCATGCAAGGCTACCAACAACCTATAAACATGAGAATCCTTCTCATGTAACTCAAAACCTCCAGCAACAGAAACAATTTGATCTAGGTCAATTCCCTTGTCCCAAGAGAATCCTAAAGCAATAGTAACATCATGGTCAAGTCCCTTGTCTAAAAGAATCCAACAACCTTGTCCTTGTACTCTACAACACTCCCATTAACTACAAACATGGAATCAATCCCAAAATCATCCTCCATCAAGGTATCACACCTCTCCTCCTCAAGACAACTAGAAGCCTCACAAATGGAAGAAACCAATATAATATGACTAGCATATCTCCTATAGTCTGTATGCTAACCCTCATCGAAGATTTGGGCTCTCCTACATGCACTCGAGCCTCCTCAAAACTAGGAGGCTCATCTAGCCTCTCACTAGAACATAGAAGTGTTATTGGATCAATAAGTACCCTGTAAAGGCCACTCTCTCTCACCCCTCCAGTTGAAGTCCTAAGACTAGCTAAACTACAATCATTGATGGTACACTGTTGTCCCTCAAATTCAGCTCTCCATTGTCCAGCGATCTACAAGACACTAAAATAAGATTATTCTTCAAACTAGAAACAAACAAAACATTACTCAACTCAAGAACATCACTTGAAGGCATCTAGAAGGAAATGGAGCCAACTCCTCTCACAAGATAAGTAGCATCATCACCAAGCTCCACACTCATGCCTCCTTCTTGCTCCTGAAATACATTGAACAATGACTTGTCATATGTCATGTGTCTCCATGCTCCATTGTCCACATACCATCCAACACTAGACATAGTGTTAGAGGACAAACAAGATGCCATGGAAAAGGCAATCTCAAACTGAGAGGGATCCTCCTCTACAACTGATACAGTGCTAGCTGCAACCTATTTCATACCCTTTCCCTTTTTCTTCAATGGACATTTGCTGGCACAATCTTCCATCTTGTGACATCAGAAACACATCTACTTACTCAAGTCCATCTTTCCGGTATCTGATCCTTCCTTCTTCTTCTAGACTTTTTTGCTACCCTTCTTCATTTTCCCAACAAGACCAATCACATCTACTTCCCCCTTTTTCTGTAAATAAGACTACGATCTGATTTCTTCCTCTGCAAAATCAACCCAAAGCTTTGGAAACTTCGGCAAGGTCTCTTGAGCAAAACCAACTTGAACAAAAGGATCCAAGAAGGAACAAGACCATTCAAAACAATGGACACCAAATTCGAAGTTTACATCTTTGTTCCAATGGCGATTGTTACCACCCAAAGTCGCACTTAAGTTATAAATCCCTATTAACAAGTGCAATCCTAGAGAGAACTCAAAATGGCTATCCACTATTACTGCAACAGCTCCTCTCTATCTAGGCCAACTCTCCTCCAGCACAAGGGGGGTATCCCCAAGTAAGATGTAAGATAACCTTTAGCAGAGACGGGATGGTCAACCAAGACCAATGCCAATCGAAAGGTTAATGGAGTCAAGGATCTATGAAGAAGAGGGTTTGAATACTATGGTTAAGACATAGTCAAGCCATACACTAATGTGCCATCACTAGTCCAAATAGATTTTGAAGTTATACAAGGATAAGTGAGAGTCCTTGTCAAGATGCACCATCACAACCATGAATTAGAGCCACAAGAATAGTGTGCAACCATAAACAGAGAAAGAACAGCTATAACATAAAATCATAAGTAAAGAGGACTAAGTAGAACAGCCTTCTAAAGAATGAACAACCCAACAACACATCACATCTTCAATTACAATCCCATAAGATCAAATGAGCCATTAACATGTGCACAACCAATCTGAAACCACAGCAAAAAAATTCCCAACATCTAGGTTATATCAAGGACTAAGGAGGGATTACAACCTCAACCCTAATTATAGAAATTTATAAACCTCGAATTTTTTAATGCAAAACAGAAATTACAATCCCTCTTTATGCAGTTCTTAACATGCTTTGTGTGGCTTCTTCTATTCTCACAAATCTGGGAAATTTATAATTCCATGCAGTGCCCCCCTGAAAATTAGGTATGTGAATTGACCCATTCTTGAGAAATATGGGCATTTTATAGGTCCCAATCCATCTAATATTCAATTCACTTACCTTGGTTAAGGCTTTGCCATTGTAGCTCAGGATCAAACTACCATCTTTTAGTCATACAGAAATTATGGGTGCGAGAAGAGTTGTGAAGTCTGAAGTGTTGGTCATGATTGCATTTAACCGAGAAGACCATTGCTTGGTAATTCAATATAGTTTTCTACAATGTGGAGTTGGCTTGCTCCTGCACAGACAAGATGTTATGAAGTTTGACATTAAACAGGATGACAAAAATCATTTTTCTTAAGAATGGGAATTAAGTCAGTTAAAAAAATTGTCTCGATTGACTTAGGTGACTTTGCTGAATTTTCTTTTCTGCTGGATAATAGTTCTCTTTGATTGAGCATATCCCAAATATGATTCCCTCTTTTCCTGATCACATACCTGCAATGATTTATGTTTCAAATGAATTCTATTGAAAAGTCGTGTTAATATTTTGTTTATATACTTTATTCCACTACCCTCCATTAGGTGTATAATAAAATTTCCCGGCTCTGCACATAATAAATGTTGGATTTGAACTAGAATGAATCCAATCGCAATGATATTTGAAATAGCATCAATGACTTCTCCACAAAGGTATAAAACTGTCTATAAGATAGATCACATTTCTTTGTCGATTTAAGGACTAACATTATCTATATAGTCTGTCATTTGACTACCAGGGGACTGCTAAAGTGATCCTGTGCCAATTCCATTGCCAACCAATAGTTTTGATGAACAGAGAAATGTTTATTGAAGTTTAAGGAAAAACTCATACCATCTTCATCACTTTCTTCAATTTCACTAGTGCCATCTTCATTTTCTGAGTGGAAGCGCTTCAAAATACCCAACATTTTCTGCTTTGTTTGATTTGCTGGCTCCATCTGACGGAACTCCTCCATGACATTGTCTCGCATAAAAGATTCTGTACAGCGAAGACTGTGTTTCTGCCAAAATTTTGAATAAGTACAATTGCAATCAGACATAATTGTATAAAAACGTTTTCTAAAAATAAAATACTTGTACTTCCACATATTTTTAGAGAGTATTGTACTTTCTGAAAAAGGTTGACCTTAAAATAGTAGCCAAACACAGTCAACTTTCTTTGTTTTCTATGTTATTAACTATGACATCTAAGTGTTCTGTTAGCACTAGAAGTCACCTTCAGATTGCATGGAAGGCAAGCCCAGTACCCATAGCACTAGAAGTCACCTTCAGATTGCATGGAAGGCAAGCCCAGTACCCATCAGTTTATATGTCACAGGTTGGTTTTATGTGGGTGGAGGTCACTGGACAAAACTCAGAATCCGAATGATGTTCAACACAGAACTGGACAAGAAATGCACAGGGAAGTGAGGGCCACATTAACTTCAGTCAGTGAATTGAGTTAAAGCGAGAGCAGATGGAAGATTTAGTGAGGGAGGTGAACGAGACTACTATGGGCATCAGGCCTTCCAGCAGCTCGAGGAGGAAAAGCTCGACTCAAGAGCAATCTGGAGCCCAAGCTTCAGACACTGAAATATGGTGGCAAGCAACATAGTTACAGCAACAGCAACATAGTTACAGCAACAGGATGATCAAACCTCCATCATCCAGCAACTGCAACAGCTCGACTGGATCTTCCATGCCCGAGCCATCCAGTGTAAGAGAGAAAAGACAACACAGGGAAATGAATAAAACTGATCACGATGCAGACATAATCAAACCTTCATTACAACTACATAACGATCCTCGGCTGGATCATCCATACCCGAGTGTTTCAAACAATTTTTACAGACAAAATGAAAAGAAACAGGAAGCTGACTTCTATTAACATGAAAGTCTCAAATCGATTTCATAACCAGAGAACAACTTTGGCATCACAAGCATTACAAAATTGGGAGCTATGCTCAACCAAATGATTCCATAACAAAATATTAAAACTATCTATTTATACTCAAAACAATTCACCACCACAGAAACAGGAAGCTGACTTCTATTAACATGAAAGTCTCAAATCGATTACAGCTCTGGCAGAATAAACATTACAAATGGGAGCTCTGCTCAACCAAAGACCCCCCTTTTTACCAAATAACAAAACTCCATACATATACTCAAAAATTTCGTAAACAGCAGCAGAGGCGTGCTCAAGCTTCCATGGCATTGCGTCTTCTCAGTCAGACTGCACCCACAGTCTCCTCTGCACACGCCTTCCTCTATCAAACACGATCTAGGCTCTGCCCTCTGAGTCTCCTCGGTCAGACTGCTCATGCAGCTTGCTGTCAGACGCAATCTAGGACTGTCTGGGCTGACAGACTGCCTTCACGGTCAGACCGCTTTGAGGTAACCAGGAATGAGCGGGGGGGCTCCGAGTTCACGAGGGGGCACCACGTTAGTGGGGGGCCCGCGCGAGGGAACCGCTTGCTCGGAACCCCCCCTCGTTAAAGGCAGAATGCCAGGGGGGGTCTGACTTGGGCTGAGCGTCGTAGATCTGAGCGCGCCCAGATCGGTCGCTCAAATCTGTGCGCTCTATATCACATCTCGCCAAACCACCAAATTAACCCCGACAGACCTAGGATAAAGCCGAAATGTGGGTTTTTAAGCCCCTTTCTTTGCATTTTGTCATCTAGATGCCAAATCCAAGGAAAACATTCCCCCCTACAAGGATATGTGCTAACATGTTCTATAATTATTAAATTAATATTTTCCAATATTACAACACATTTGATACAAGACAAAGCTGCAACAAAAATTTTGAGACCTTCCAAATGCACTGGAAACTATAACTATAAAAAGAAATCCTAAGACAATTATTTTGATCAACAATTATAGACTCTATTGAATCATGTACATGTAATAGTTCTATGTAAAACTATTCTTTAACATCTTTGTGTTTCTTCAAACTCCTAAGACTATTCTTTAACATCTTTGTGTTTCCTCAAAGCCAAACTCTGTAATACTGCAACACATCAAATATTTTGCTATAGTCATCAAATACAGGTATTTTGTATGGACCTTATATTTTTTTGGGCAAATGCATGTATTCTACGCATTCTTAGATTTTTTATTAACATACGCTACTATGAATTTATAGGTCAATGTGATTTTTTGCATTTATTTTTGGCCCAATGCATTTATTGAAAATAAATGTTGGTGTTAAAGAAAAACACACCTTAGAACAAACAAAAAGACTTGAATAAGATTATGCAAGCATTTTCCTCTTCCATAATCAAATTTGTAAATGACACTTTACGCACAACAAACTAAATCAGCATACCCTAAGAGAAGGTTCTAACCATCCAACCTTAATCAAAAAAATAACACTTCTGCACACAAAAAAGATTATGACACCTAAAAGCAGACAACTCTAAAAAAATCAAAATGAATGGTTCAAATTTTCATTTTGTCAATTCTCAAGAAAAGGAAGAACAAATGCAACAGCAGTTAGCAAATGATCTAGGCTTCCACCTCTCATATAAGCTAAGTCTACAATCACGTAAACTAGAGCACCATTCACATGGAAAATGATAGAAAATGTGCAAGAAAAAAAAAGGGTGAGGTGCATGTGTTTGGGGTTTGGCATTGTCCTTGTCACCGTTATTCCCCATCCTGTTTGATTTGTTGGCCAATGCTAGACGTCACTGGCCCATCTCCCGCCATGGAGCCTCTAAGAGCTATTTATGGCTCAATCGAGGCCTGAGGATAGATAATTTGATTTGAACTCAACTCTAGTAATTCATAGTTATGAGAATAAGAAGAACGATGGTTCCCCACAAAGAGTCATAGCTATGGCGATAAGAAGAATGATGGTCCCCCACAAAGGGGGACTAGAAATTCATTCTGAAAGTCTTATTATGAAGTAATGACAATCCTCCCAAGGACATACTTGTTGAAATTTCTACAAAATATGAAACTATTTGTGAAATATATAAAAAGTATGCATTGCTTGGGTACTTCCTCAACCACATAACTCTAGAGGACATGTTTTGAGACCAGATGAAGGAGGTATGGGAGTTGCATGGTTGGCATTGCCAAAGTACCAGTACCCTGACCAAATGTTTCTTCTTGTTTTCGTTGGATAAGATAATTATATTAATGTCCAACAAATGACCACAAAGTAGGTCAATGGGACTGTTGAGTACAATGATGTCAATACAAAGCAAGAGTACCAAAATGTCTCCTATATAAAGAGAAAGAAGTAACATAAAGCATGAGGTCTAAGTTACACCCTGGAAAACCCTCAACTCCGAGTGTGGGCGGCTGTAATGGGAGGGATATGTACAGAGGGAAGGGATCCAAGGACTAGATCATATTATCATGGTCCATTAGATCTATCTCTCCTAATATCCAAAGCCGAATGGAGAAAAATCAAGATGGAATGTTGTCCCGGGGAAGAGCTAGGGGAAGATTTGGACTGCCTACTGTGTTGTTTTCTAGAAGAAGTAACCTGCCTCTAATGTCTAGGTTATCTTGTTTGTCTGCTAGTAAGGGATTTGGTCTGATAATGCCTCTGAGGTATTTGGGAAGGAGGAATGGTTCCACTGGTCCGCATTGATCTGGAGTCAGAGGCAATGTTGCTATCAGTCTGTCTCTTGGTGTCCCTAGCTGATGGGAGCATCGTAAAGAAGAAAGTAATTTGTTGAGTGAGATCTGGTCTAGGAGGAGGCTGGATAATGTGGCCAAGAACTATGAAGGCCTCTCGCATGTAAAGGGCTAGACATGTAGATTCATTTGCAAACAATTGCACTTTTCCCTTTAGACAATTCCACTAAATTCATTTCTTTGTATGGAATCACATTTCACTCCCACCGCTTTGTTTTATTCTTGATATGAGCACAATAACAACAATGCAAGGACACTCAAATACAAGTAAACACACAAGACAACAAGTATGCTAGCATGAGAAGAGATTTGTCAAAACTATACACATATGTTGTACACTCTATTCATATTGTATTAAATATATATATAGGAGTGTAAAATAATTTGAGAGGGATCATATTTGACCAAGTCTCCTAGGGTTACAATAAAAACAAATAAAGATAGGTGAGTGATCATCTTTGGCCTAAATTATTTACAATGAAATAGATGAAATACAAAGAAAAAGGTACACAGTACAAGTGTAAAATACAAATATAATACAGGTGTGAACACATACATGAGACTAAGTGTCATCAATTCCTCCCTCCATAGAGGAAATCTTCCCCAATTTCTGCTAAAGATGGGGAAACTATTGCTCAAATGTTAGCAAGGACAATCACTTGGCTTGAGGGGGTAAAGGATTTGTGCATCCCACCGAGTGGTGATGTGACATTGCTTAATGGTTCTAATGCGAACATCAAGAAGTGTAATTGGAATGAAAGAAAGCTTCAAATTAATAATAGATGTCTTTGGCTGAATCACTAAAACTTATTCCTCAAAGTGAGATGCCTCAAACTACAAGAGTTGATTGAGTGGAACAGTGGTTGAAGTAGGAGGAGTGTTTGGTGCATGGAGGGGCACCTCCCTACTAAAGCATGAACCATGTGGAGGAGGTTACAACAAGTAGGGAGGGATGAGCACCAAAGCATAACAAAGTGCTCTAAATTCCAAATATTGGCTTGCTTAACAGTGTCATTCAGATTGAGGGGGAGAAGAGGTGAGTAGAAAGCTTCGATTGTCCTTGTGAAGCATGTAGGTGTTGTAATACCCATCATATTGTGTCTTTCTATCAAACTAGTAGGGCTTGCCAAGAAACAAGTCACAACAATCCAAGGACATAACATCAAAGTCAATTGTATCAATGAATGGTCCAATGGTAAAAGTGATGAAGCACCTACACATGATAGGCATGGAAAAACTTGCCTCCTTGAACCATCCAAGATGATATGGTTGTGGATGTCGTGTGGTAGGAAGTTGAAGTGAGTCTACCAACTATTGAGAAAATAGGTTCTTTTGGCTGCCATTGTCCACACTCATTTGTCTGCATTTTTTGACCGATCTGGAAATTGTGAGTGAAGAGAACTTCCCACTCAAGATTAGTACAATTTTGAGCCATGAGGACCAATGAAGGGTCGGAGGATCTAGGATCATTGAATTCAAGTTCCTAATGTTGTTCCTCAAGGCTAGGTTCTTTGATTAATTATTGCAATTCAACAAAAAGAGCCTTGGTTTTTTCACTTGCAAGGCACAACATTCATCATCGGAAGGGGGGGCACCAATAAGATGAAATGTGGTGAAGTTTATTCTTTTTTTAATTAACAATCTACCATTAGAGAAAAAGTTAGAGTTACATTTATCGGTGATATATCGCCAATATCGGAATACATTGCGAGTCACTCCCCAAGCCGATAATATCAGCAATAATTTCAAATTATCACCATAATATGGAAATTATCACCATGTCTACATCATATCACCTTATTACCGGATTCTTGGTCTTTTAACCCTCATTTTCCATTGAGCTCTGAGGATACTGTGACCATTTTCTATCAAGCAAACAAGGGGAAATCCGATGTATTCATTGTCATTATTAATCTTATGAGATACATTTATTTTTGTTTCAATGTGATTTTGTACCATCCTATCAAGACTTATGACTTAGGATAGATATCATATTTCAGTATCGATGTGTGATGTACCACTTGATATCTTATACATCTTATACATCAGTGGGCATAATGGTTAAGAACAAGTGTTTCCTCCTAAGAGATCACAAGTTCAAATCCAGAGGGGGGTAGGGTATGTATACCTCCATAGACTTTATCAGTCAAATCGTTGGGCGGAGGGGGTCTCATACACCAAGTTGGTGTCTGGCTTGGCCGTGACCTTAAAAATAGATTATCATACACCAAGTTGGTGTCTGGCTTGGCCGTGACCTTAAAAATAGATTACTCTTATTACATCAGTTTTATTTTCATATTATGTAGCGATATGTTTGTTTGATGCAGTTGCTTTAGCTGTTTCAAAAATTGAAAAAAAATGGTTATTTTGTATTTTTTTAAGTTTCCCGATATTTTCCAATAATTTTCAGTATTGCCAATAAGTTATATTCCGGACCCTTAGCGATAAATCGCCGAGACATAAATGTAACATTGAGAAAAACACTTTTCTTACTCATCAGGATGGCAATTTTGAGGGCATCAACTACATTTCTTCAAAGTTCAAGGTAACAATCTCTTCAAAGTCTTTTTTCCCAATGACTTTGAGGTTGATTTCTTCATTTTTAGTCAATATGACCTCTCTATTGCCAACAACACCCCAACCCAAACAGGGATCGATCTCTATGGATTCAATTTGGACACTAAACCAATATCTTTTCTTCTTAGTAACGAGTTGGAACAGCGATGGTCTTGTTGGCTTACAAATTTTCCCTGCAAGTCAGCTTGTTTCTAAAACTAATGTGCCTCTGATAGGGGCAGCCTCAAACTGCATTTTCTAGGGCGTGGTTTCAGAGTCTCTTCCTTGCCCCACATACTCAATCTAAACTCTAACAGGCTAGACAAATACTAGAATATAATATGTTTACTATAAAAAAAAGGTAGTTGAAATTTTACCAAATTCCAAGGCATCTCGGCTTCAATCATATTGAGTTTGAGGTTCTCCACAGGTGGTATGCAACTCCACCAACCCCCCCCCCCCCCCC
>CBVK0102141924.1:0-13667 GCA_900067695.1 Picea abies
CACAACTCAAGCTTAATCACCTCTCGGGCTCTCAAAATCACTTCTGCTCTAATACCATGTCGGCTTGTTAGAGCACATGTGTACTAGGCAGAACACTAGAAAATTTACACTATAAGCTCACTTCTAAATCACTTGATTTTGTATTGCATAGTAGCACAGATTTATAAACTGATTGTTTCAAATTTGGTTGTTAAGGATAAGGATAGAATCTAGACCTCCAGCCAAAAGTAGCTCACCACAAAATAAACAAATCTTATCACAAAATTGTCTACTTATCTTATCTTAAACCAACTATTTTAGCAAAATAGGGCACCCATCTAAAATGGAAATTACACATTCTAACAAAATTATGGACTCAAAACTCAACGAGAAGCTACTCTCAAGTCTCGTTTAGTAAATCTAGTTGAAATCTACACGTGTTATACTTTTTTGTTTTAGTACATTTTCGTATCTAACAGTTTATTGAATACCCCATTTTTTGTTTTAAAGTTTTTGCTTGGCATATGCCTTTCAGATAAGGGCTTCATCTTGTCTTTTAATGTATTATTACTCTGATTGTCTTCACTCTTACTTTATATCTATTCTATGATACTGTGTGCTTGAATTTACCATTTGCACATTCTTACTCACAGCAATGTGCTTAATCCTCTAAAATCAGTGTCTGTCGAAATTGTGCCATCAGTTTTCTTTGAAAGCCAAATTGAAAATAAAAGGTATCAAAAGGATAATGAAAATTTTATAACATGTCTGTGATCTATTTAGTATTTACCCAACACCAAAGAATTTTATAACATGTTTGTGATCTATTTAGTATTTACCCAACACCAAAGCTCTGCTGCACTGAAACACCTAAATAGCCATTGATTGCCCAATCCCAAATTGCTGAAGTCATACAAAAGCATGACAGCATTTTGCAAATAAGTATAAGATGCATAAAACCTAATGCTTATTATATAAGTTATTGCCTAAGTCACGTGGTTCAGGTTTGAGTTTGGGTTTGGCAACGATTAGGTTCGGTTTCGAATTTTTCAATGAGGTTTGCCATTAGGTTCATCTATATATATATATATAAACTTTAAAATGAAATATAACATAAAACAGTATGAAATCAACATCAATAAACATAAAAAAATGTTATGATGGACATAAACTACAAGGATAGATTATGAGCTTGAGCTGTGACACGAGGTTACGACCTTGAGCTGTGGACTCAGTCAACAGCCATGAGGTTCAATGAACCTCGAGAAAAAATTTAGGTTCGCCAAATTTCAAACCTCAAGGTTGAAGTGCAACGAACCTTGTGACATAGATTATTGCCAATGTTAGCAACACAAGATCTTAACATATGAACAAGAGAGCATGAAGCACAACAACGCAGCTTTTCTATTTATGACCCCAATCAGATGCCCTAAGTAACAGATAAAGACCAAATTACAATTGGACGGCAATACTTACGGTTGCTTCATTCCAATGTCAATGTTGAGACCTAAAATTTCTACTTATAAGTTATACCCTCACAGAAATGTTTTCTCTCTAAAAGGATTGGTTTTGTAGAACTTCTAATCTCTAGCCAACTACCCAAAGTAAGATCTCTGAGTAGACCTATACCCTCTAATAAAGAAGGCAGAAGTACAAAAATGATAGAAATTTCCATTAACTTGAAAATCCCTTAATAACGCGATTTTTTTCAAAAACAATAAATCTCCATAATAAAAACAAGTTAATTAGCTATTTTTCATTCCAGCAATTGTTCTAGTTTTATGAAAAGACCTATAGAAGGATACCTTGTAGCATGGAAGTGAACAATAGCGCACATTGCAGCGAGGGCAAGTGTATTGTGAAAATTGTTTTTGACATCTGCACAGAAATAGAACCACCAAGTAACTATCATATTTGATCGCAAGAAATCATTTCAGTGGCAAAATAGAACATTTTGGATTCATAAAATTGAGACCCTTCCAGTCAACATGTACTTGAATATGGGTGTTTGTCAGTGGGAAATACAACCATGTTGATCTTCTTTCAACCAAATGTATGATTCTCTAGCATAATCCCTCTGACAAACACCAATGAATCTCACCTACAACTCATCAGAAGATTCAGCCAATTCAAGCGTATAACTCATCAAAAGATAGAAATAATAAGAACCCTCGAATAATACGAGTAACAAATAGAAAAGAATAACTGGCAATGCTTCCTTTCACCCTGAAACGTACATCAACATATGATTATTTACATAATCGCAAGCAAGCAAAAAACATGATGGTAACTACTAACGGGTATCGTTTCCCTAATTGGTGTTGTTTGAAATGACACAAGAAAAAACTAAGTAATATGCTGTTAATGAACATTGTTTCTTTAATGGTTGCTTTGAAAACGACATACAAATTTCGAAACTGAAATACAAGGAAATGACATACACTCGACATATAAACCGTTGTTCAGGTGATGCTTCTGCTGCTGATGCTCCTATTGATCTCGGCTCAGCCATACTGCCAAAGTGGGAAAAGAAAGATTTGAAAATGGATTTATGGACTTCAGTCACTTATTTTCACATTCAAATATACCAGCCAGAAAACAAAAATTAGGCTTCTAGGATGCTGATTGTACAACCATTCTAGCTTGCAATCAGACAGGGGCGTATCCAATAACCCTTTTAATTTCTAGGACTACTTTTAATCCAAAAGCTAGAGCAGGCAATTTTTTCTCCTCGTTACAAAAAAAAACATCCAGCACTCAACCAAGGGTAGTATTTTCTCAAACGTGTGCACCGTCTATACAGTTGAAGAATCATCTCGAAAGTTATCGCGTTATCGGCCTTTCTAAACCCCTTTCTTAATGGCATCGAACTTACTCTAATACTTTTAACAATAAACTTTCAAAACTCTTACATGAGACGTTAATTATTGAACCAATCTTCATAAAATCTTGCTTTTATTTATGGTGTTATATAAGGGGTATCTAAATCTTCATAAAATCTTGCTTTTATTTATGGTGTTGTATAAGGGGTATCTAAATTGTCCAATTTTTTTGTGAGGTATAGCTTCATTTTTTTTAACTTATTTTAATATAAGTCAAAATTTCTAAGAAATAAGTGTATTGTAAAAGTTTCTATTAATAAGTTGGAACTATAACTTCTAACAAAAGTTTTGCGAATTTTGGAAAATTTATGTTGGAAAAAGGAGATGTGTTCTTTATCTCCACATCCTTGTTTATATTTGAAATTTTTGTCTTGAACCAAAGTACATGAACAAAGACATGTAAGTCTATTATATGATCATTAATGGTGGACATAAAATGTTTTTTTTTTTTTAAATGCTTCCTATTAATTATCAATATAAACATTGCATACACTTAGGACAATTTTTACAAAATAAAAGCACTACTAGGAAAGTCATTGGTGGAACAAGCAAGCTGACATTTGTGTGCATCATAAATACCAAAATTGCCCTAGATCATATGAACATGTTATAAAGCCACTTCGTGACCCACAAAAGTATACATTGTTTAAAACTAAAGGGTCGTAAAGGCCTAGATAATGTTATTGCAAGATATTGTAAGTAAAAGATCATGTTGTAATTGACATTGTTTAAAACTAAAGGGTCATAAAAGCATGGATAATGTTATTGCAAGATATTGTAAGGAAAATATCATGTTGTAATTGAAATCAAATTCGAGTTGAGTGGATTGTCCTTATCATTGTTATGTGGCCCTCCCCACCCCTCATTATATGGTTCTAGCTTAAGAACATTCACTTCCCAACTATCATTCTCCTACTACTACCCACCTTGAGAAAATGACACTAGATCTATGGTGGTCGACAACTAGGCCTTCTAGAGTAAGAGATTAGGCAGAAAAGGCTTCTTTGACTCAACCAAATATTTCCACACATTTTGGAGTTTCAAAAGCCATGTTTTTTTGCTTCAATATAAGTCTCCATAACTTCTTGATCAAACGTCAAGAATTGGCTTGTCAACCAACCAATTATAGTTGTCAACCAGATTGGAGGCCTTAGAAAAAATTCAATTTCAATTCGTCTATAAATTGATTGAATTAAACATTTAGTAAGATCTAAGACCACCTAATTTGGATTATTCATCTTGAATCTCTCAGGGTGCTCTAGGCAAGAAATCCAATCCCTAATACCAAAATCAAAGAGATCCAAGATCGTCCTAATGCCCCTTTGAAAAATCGTAATGTTAGAACTAGGGTGAATCAACTAGGGGCTTCTCGTCATAGAATATAACATGCAACCACCATAAAGAGTGTTCATTGTAAGACAAGATGAACATAAAGCTATGGCATTCTTATCTCAAGAATGGATTTACAACATCCCACGATTTCTAGATGCTCTAAGCCATGAACAATACCTTTGTTTTTAATTTGGTCAAGATAAGATCAAGTAAGTGTAGGTTCAATCTCAATCATGCTCTATTATCATGGGGAGCTCCTTGATGGGTGCAATTCCTTAGGAGCACTTCTAGGCTTCATTGTCATTAAGAAACTAAATGAACCACTTAGCACAAAGGAACCGATCTTGAGTATGAGTCTTTATAATACCCATGCCCTCCATTCCCTCGGCATACAATAGAACTTCCAATTGACTCTGAGGAATCCTTTCTTTCCCTCAAAATTAATCCATAGAAAAATCCTAAGCAATGTTTTATAACTTATGGTGTGCATTGGCTAAAGGAACCCATCAAGATGAGTAATAAATAGATATGGATACCAAGACTTTGGGAGGTATTTGAAACCCAGAAACCAACATCATGGCCTTAGTAATAAATCTTTTGATTTTATTTTTCACCCTTTCAATTATCATATCCCAAGAATCCCTCAGTGAGACTTAAAAAGCAAAGGGAATACCCAAAAACTTGAATAAATAACCTAATTAATTCCATAAGCATCCCTAGTTCAAGAGCCAATCTGGTAAGTCATGCACACTCTTCCTAAAACACCCATGGATCTTAAAATCAAATACCATCCAAAAACAAATCCAAGCACTCCATAATGTTATTAACCGGCTCATTCTCTTAAAGGGTATTTAGAAAATAATCGTCTACAAGCTACTTGTTGACAAGCTAGCTCAAATCAATTTCAATTAGAGAGATTCTCATTAATAAGCTCTTGGCTAACCCTATGTAATAATATATCGAGGAACCTTACCACCATAGAGGTGTTAATGGTTAACCTTGTCCAATTGAAAAAACAAGTCCATTTTTTTTTACGTCGTCAGATTAATATAAAGGCAAGTTAAGGCTTAAAAAAACAAATTCATGGTCCCTCATAAAAAAATTTAAAAAAAAAATGAAAATCAAAAAGCATTAAGCATACCCACAATAAGAAGTCTATTAGAGGCCTTCTCAAAATTAAATTTGGAAGAAAACATCCACATGTAAGCAAAGCAAAGGGCCATTCCATACTCCCAAACAATAACGATATTATTATCAACATTATTATGAAATAGACAAAAACTTTACAAAGTTCCCATTTCCTTAAATATTGATTTTTAAATTTAACCATTTTTTTGGTTCGATGAGTACAAATTCATGCATATGTTAAAGAAAATAAAATTTACAAACTTAAAAACTGTTGTTAAATCCATAATTTGTTTATTACTAACAAATCACAAATTTTGAAAGATGTCTTAATTTATAAGTTTACCTATATTTATTGGTCTTTAAAAAATGATAAATCAATAATCAATAATTGTGGGATTTTAAAATTGTTACAATTTACATTAAAATAAAATAAAAAACTAAAGATTTTTTTTGTTTATGTTGAATAGTGGCAAAGAGGATAAAACCTATTTCTTGAATTCATCGTGAATAAACATTAAGAAAGGGACATTACCTTTTTTTTTTTAATTTAGAAAAATGTTTATATTGATTTTTTTTTACTTAAACATTTTTAAAAAGTTATTATTTTATATAGTTATAAAGTTATAAATAATTAAATTTTGTAATTAATAAATTACATAAAAAATAAACAATTATAAATAATAATAAATATACTTTTTAAAATAGTAGGAAAGAAGTATTGACAAAAATAATAATAACACAACAATGTTAAAATAAATAATATTTTCAAAAAAAAAAAAATGCTTAAGAAATAAAATCAAATTAGAGATTTAAAGAAAAATACGATATCTCTTACCATCCCATCTTCATCTCATCCTAACCTCCCTCTACCACCTCACACTACTCTATTCCATCCCTATCCATCCTGCAACCTCACACCTCATTTTGTCATGTCGAGCTTGATCTAGACTACGAAATATTTATCCACCTTGGGCTTTTTGTGATAGGATGATTCTTATAATAACATGGATCTATACTTATACGTAATTAACAAACTTATTACCTATTGGTTTTAAGTGATCGTGCCTAAAAGTATAAGAAAAATACAAGACATTTTCCAAGTCTTGAACCCTTTTTATTTACAGTGTGACTAAATGTCTCATTATAATAAGTCTCATTGTTTTGGTTTTTAAATCATCGTGCTTAATAGTCGAAGAAAGATCCAAGGAATTTTTAAGTCTCAAACTCATTTTTCTTTTTTTTTAACCAAAATTGAGAAAATTATATTATATTAAGTTGCAGTTGTGTTAAACAATGAAGTTACATCAACTTCATGTCCAAAATTTTAAGCAAAATAACAACTCCTTGCATGCAAAATATGAAGCTTACATATATTGTCGGGCAAAATGTCAGAGGGCTTCCTACAACTATATTGATATTTTGAAATAAATGCTTGGCATTCCAATAGCTTTAAAAACATTAAACTTAGCAGAAAACATGACAATTGATAGCATCTTCGAGGCCTACATTTGATGGCACAAAGTCATGCTTCCTGGTCTCCATATCCTCAACGAGTTGATGCATGGTGTCCTCTTCCTTTAAATCCCCTTGGACCAAGTTCAATGGAATTATTTGAGTGGAGGCCCTTGATTGAGCTCCTTTGCTTGTGTTAACAACCATATTTGTCAACAAATTGCATTTAGCTTCTAGGGTAGCAATTTGTTGTTTCTACTACACAAGAGTACTCATGATTGAATTAAATCGAGAAATGGATTGATGTTTATTATCATGTACCTTTGTGGAGACCGAAAAGATGGAGATCATGTTGCACTAGATCGATTTTTCATGATTTCAAAGAATTTGTCTAATTTCTTGCAACTCCCTAAAATCCATAAGGATAGAACAAAGAACGAGACACCAAACTAAAACCAAATACAAACCAGTTACCTAAAACCAAAATACAAGTTTGCGTGCCTACAAAACCACCACCAAGACTCCACCATTTTTGTTTTTTTTGTGAGTTGTGAAATCTAATAACCCTAAACACAACAGAGGGTTGAACCAACAAAAGAAGTAATCCACACTACCAAAAAATGACTTCTTAATGAAACTATGATAGACCAAGCCAAGGAGATGGAAACCAAATTCAGACTGAAAAGGAGTGAGTTTCAAAATCCCCTCATTGTAGATGGAGTCCAAAGACCACAACAAGAACTCGCCTAGGCTTCCTTCATAACTAAAATTCACTAGACCATAAATGTGCATAACCAAACTAAAGACAACAACATCTCTTACCAGATAATGGTTGGGTAGCTAAAGTAGATTTCCCACTCCCCCAAATATCCTTCCTCTTTGAATCTCCATTATCCCACCTTAACAAAGATAAAATCCAACTGATGGTTCAAGATCTCACCTTACCATGAATTCAAGAGGGGGGTGTGTCAGTCTCATCAATTTACTTTCCTTGCATTGAGAATGAGGCCAAGGGAGACATGACATATGGAGAGTTAATGAGGCAGTGTGTGCCTTTGGATTCATGGTTAATTGATTAAGGTATGGCTTAATAATTTATGGTTCCATTGATTCTAAGCACCCCCACTTTTAGAGTTATAGCCTCATTAGAAAGCAGATCTTCTTGATATTTGTGCTCCCTTACTACTTGATAAAATGAATTTTTTTAGAAGTTGCCAACCTCCTAATGGGATTGAGCTAGAATAGATGTGAGGTTGTGATTAGCTAGAGAAGTTTTCAAGACCATCTAATTAATAATTGTGCTTGAGTCTCCTACAATAATCAGAGAATGGATTCAGGAGTCAATAGCAATACACAAGCCTTGTAAGAAGACATGTGTTTTAGCTTAGTTATTAGAGGAATTCCTTGGCCCCATGCATATGTTATTTTAGTTTTTCCTTTGAGATTAATGATGATCCCCCCTGCACCTGCCACCCTTGAACGCATTTTCCTTTATAAGTCTAAAGGCTCTTTTCATTTATAATAATAATAATAATAATCTAATTTTAAAGCAACAACCTAGCCAAACACGCATGTTATTTTTATTTTGAAGGTGATTTTGTAGTATTCTACTTTTTTATAAAAAAAAAAACAGGAGAAATTATATTAGATAAAAGGTTGTAGCCAAGGCTTAACAGTTGATATTAAAAATTTGCTAGTTGTAGATTTCAAACAAAAATGTCATCTCTTCATCATTCACATACATAAAGTTATTGAGTCTTCGGGGAGTACATCGCAATCATTCTTACTAGTATACTTTCTTAAAAAGACTCCTAATATAAAAAATATTTTGCAAAACATGGAAATTAATGAGACATGGTAACTATGTGCTTCTTTTATCCCTTGATTGGTTGGATTTGATTCATGGTCACCAATGTTCGTGTCTTCAAGCTTGTAGTGCACAATATCCTCCTCCTTAGCCTCCCTATCAACAAAATTGGTAGACATCTTGAGATTTGATGCCACGAACTGAGAACTTTTACTCAAATTAAGAACCAAATTTCTAAGCATCTTGCACTCCATTTCCAAAGAATCAATTTGTTGTTTATGTTATCCTAGAGTTGTCGTGATTATGTAGTTTTGAGTTGCACACTAATTTTCATTTTCATTAACTTTTATGGTAACAAAAAATGCATAGGTATTGTTCCCTTGTATGGAATCTTGGTTCCTGCAGAGGACTCTCTGAAAGTTAAGGCTATAGGCTATAGGTCCCTTCTTCTTCAGTTTTACCAAATCAAGGCTATAGGTCTCTTCTTCTTCTCAACTTTTGAAGAATTCTAAAGCCCTTCTCGAAGTTGTGAACCATCAAAACTATTCCCCTTTGAATTAACCTTCCAATGAATACACCCACACCCAATTTGGTTGTCTAAACCGGGATTTACAACTCCATATAGTCCTTTCTCTTCATGGACATTTTTCCAAACACTTAGCCTACAAACTACATTTTCCCAAAATTTTCGCAAAGTTAACTTTAAAATTCAGACACCTCTTCATTTATGCCTCCATAAGCTACCCAAATACTCTAAAAGCATTACAATTTGGTAATTACGATACTCAATTCAACATTTGCAATCTTCAAAAACTATTTCCCCAATTATTCTCGTGGAGAAATTTCATCAAACACTTGTCACACAACTTCAATTTCTTCATATATGGTTGACTTTTGGCCCATACAACCCTAGTGTTATTACCACTAGCTTTGACACCATTTTGTAATATACCCAATATCCTCTATGCACTTTGAGGATATGGGGTGCTTCTTTTAACCACCCAAATTCACACCAATTTACTAAGGGACTGAACTCATTGTTCTAATATTAACTATTTACCATAAGAAGACATGACCGTACAGATTTATGCAACATAAACACAACCATTCAATTATTCATGAAACCATAAATCATAAATGCAAGCTAACATAGGCAGTCAAAAGATCAAATGGGAAATTATTTTAACCATGACATAAACCATAATAGTTCAAGATTAATTCGATACAATTCACAGATACATTTATGAACACTTATTTGTCTAGAATTGTCTAACAATTGGTTGCATAAGAGTGACGTTCCACACAACCATAGGCTCTCTACTACATGAGTTCTCTTTGCAACAAAGGCCACCCCCAAGCTAAGGCTATGATTCGACAAGGGTGCACTCTTCCTATGGTTGGCTCTAATTTATCTTCTCACATCCCAATTCTTGGGCTAACCGTCGTTAATTACACCTACATCAATTCCCAATCCATGACCCTCTTCCCCATCAGTTTGCACAAACCAAGGAATGGGATCCCCATCTATACTCAACAATCCCTTAGTATATCCCACTTCCCTCCAAGGCTCCAGCACAGGTTGGCTAGGAAATCTCACTGCTGGTATTTTAGGAAATTATCAGTTATAGGAATTTCCTTGACGACAATGGTTAACAACCACAATTCTCACATAATTCATGGATATGGATTCCCGTAATTAAAATACAGTATGCCCATGGAAGTTTGCTCATGGATAATTCTCTCGATTTCCCCAAATGAAGGAGAGTTCACAAGGTAATTCAAACTTCTAATAGTCCAGCTCTCGGATAATTTGAATGGTACCCAACATTCAAACTCCCTTGTTGAACCTTCAACCCCAAAAATAAAATAATTCACTTGCATGGAAAAGACAAAGATTTTAGTTGCATGGCATGAAGGGCACATGCAACCTTACGAAGGGCCACATACCTCCTTCATGTGCTAACCCCTCGAGGTTTAATCAAGCAACAATTAGATAATAATCAAGGGACATAATTAAGGTTATAGACACTTTGGTTTGAATCATTTACTAAGGTCCTTTTCCTTAACCTACTTAATCCCCCTTGTCTTTCCCCTCTTATGGAGTCATAGCCCCCCTTCTTTTGTCCTCCTCTTATGCAACTAACGATGGAATTTTTATTAACATTCAATGTTGGATTACAAATTACATGGGCTAGCTTGTATCAATTCATAATGTACATACACAACACTGAATAAAGGATTAAAACTAGGGTATTACAATGGCCATCTTTAGGATCAAGAACAATTTAAAAATTGTACATTGTCATAGACCTTTAATTTTTAGCAAAGTCTCCAATGTGTCGACATACCATAGTTGTGCCCACTAAGCATCATAGGGTCCCTTCTTGAACCCATAGCACTTATAAAAACCTAGATTCAAAACATGTAAGTCCAAAAGCAAGATGATTTTTACAAAAATCAAACTTCTCAAGACTACCTATACCATCCGCATTCATTTTGTGATGCGACAACCTCCATAATGCCTTGCAATAAGTAAAACCAAGCTAGGATATTAAAAATTCTATGATTTAATACCATGTTAGAAATCATAGGTGCATTACAGAAGTAAACAAACAAATCTGAGCTAGGAGTCATTGGTGTCTAAAGATGCCATTTTAATATTGAACCACATAACATATAATACAACGTTCATCACAATTCATCATAACACTCACGATATAAGCTCATTTATTTAAATTCGAGTATATTAACAATCTCCAACAAATCAATGTTGATACATGGTTAAACTTGATCATTCAAGGCAGTCACCATTTGGTTAGTCAAACCTTAAATATTGTGCCAACTAGTAGGTTAATCAACCAATCAATTTGTAGCCAGTCAGTCCCAATAACCTTAGTCAATACCACTTGATTGGTTAGTCGACTGATATACTTCAAGTTGGATGTACACATTCCAATGGGCGACACTATGATTTCTTAGTCATGCTTTTGGGTTGACAAATAATCCTTCTACTTTTGAAAGCCTTGAGAATAAAAGATTTAATTGTTTCTTATAAATTTTGTTCTTCTTTTCTTCTATGATATACTCATTGCATATGGGTTTTAGTGCATGTAAGTACCAAAAATGCAATCTAGATGATTGTTAGAACTAGGGGTAAACAACAAGGACAAGTGATCAACAACATGAACAACCTAGGTAACCATTAACATGTATATCAACTATTAAAGCATCAAAATAATGATTTTTAATTATTCAAATAACTTTTAACATTATATTTTAGGGGTTAGAGAAGTTCTTTATTATCCAATGGAAATGAAAAATAACATCAAATATATCACTTGGGAAGAAGCCTACAACATGTGGGTTTCAATCTTCCCTAACATCAAAGGGTCCTTTAACCTCCAATGGGGATCTCCCAATATTTTATAATGAACAAACACCACTTCCCCTTATGTGTGGACACTTTAGAGGGTCAGATGAGCAACATAAAAGTAATAAAACACTAGAAAAAGTGATAAGAAGAAACGATCTTCCTACTCTTTCACTTAATTCCTCTATCCCAACCTTGTGTTAGAGTTCTTATGAAATGCAAGGCCGTGGTGTCTTATATATAGACTAATGATAAGATTGTGTGAAAATTGGTTCAAGGGGAAAGGCCCAAGCTTGAAACATGGGCTCTCAAGTGCCTGATTTGACCTAACGGAGGGGCAGATGCCCATGTATTAATGAGGTGGGAGGCATAACCAATCCCATACTCAAATGCTAGACATTATTAATTAGATGGGAGTTCTAACCAATCATATACTCAATTGCTAGACATTTTAAGTGTCCTTGTGCTTTTATAGGCCATGGAATTTTGTGTGTCATAGATTTTTAGGTGTCATGTGGGTATTGAAGGATATCCCATGATATCACACCAGTTTAATGAGAAATCTAACACAAAACTTGAATTGCTTGACTACACCTTTGACTAGAGTGAATGGCCATTATTTCCAATGTATCAAATTATATTAATGTTGCTTCCAATTAAAATCACTTAAATCTCACAAGTGATTGAAATTGGGGTGACTACAAATGTCCCTTGATGTGTGTGTGTGTGTGTGTGTGTGTGTGTGTGTGTGTGTGAGAGAGACAAACCTTGGGAACCATAACAATAATATCAATGGAATGGTATGAGTAGGAGGCATATAGCCATGGTTGTTGCATTGGGGTGTAGAAATGGGGATTTAGTACAAATGCTTCACACAAAAGTGAGATGAACTACTACCAAGTTGTTAAAGAGATAGTATAAAAGAACGTTGGAAAAATGTGATAGAACTTTCTTCGATTTCCCCCATTTTGGTGTTTTGATATCTTATAGGTTCTTTTGTATTTTGTCTTTTATAAAGAATAAAAGAATGTTGATACATTACAAATGATAACGCAAGTGCCAAAATGCAACCAAGTGATTCTATCCTATGTAATGTATGTGATAGTAAACAAAAGAAACCAAGGGTTGACACCGTGGGTGAGTCTCCTTGGGAAGGGTGAATGGTGGTTAAAGTGAAAATGGGCTATGGGAAATGAATAGGGTGAAGTAGAGTTCAATATCGGGCTATGGGAAATGAATAGGGTGAAGTAGAGTTCAATATCGACATGAGAAGCAATGTCCGAAACCATAATTGATTGTTCAAGAATTTGAGGAGAAGCCAACAACAAACAGAGCATGGCTTGAGGCTCTAGATGTTAAAAAGACTACAAGGACTCTTGATCCTAAAGGGGAAATGAGTGGAATGGGTGATTAAATGCAGAGGATGTTAAAATGATCCAACCCATGAAAGGTAGAGAAAAAACACCCCACAAGTGCAATAATGCAACTTGGAGTGGCGAGGAAACTTGCCAACATGGGAAGACCCTAGGTTAAACTCATAGGGTGGAAAAAGACTAAATGCAACACATGTAGAGGACAATTTAATGTCTAAGTGTTAGGTTAAAGAAGTATACCTAAAGGGGGTAGCACTCTTTTATAAAAATATGGCAAGAAAATGGATCCAAAAAAAGCATGCACACATGAAAAACAACCATGGTGTGAAAGTGCTAACNTGNAA
>CBVK0102141925.1:0-11059 GCA_900067695.1 Picea abies
ATAAATAGTGTTGAAATGTAATTTCAAACCTTATTTATATCATTAAATGTAGTGAGAAGGGTTTCCCTAAAATCTTGTATTGTTGATTGCAAGAATTTGGACCAACAAAAGATGAAGTTGCTTCTTCCAAGTTGCTCACCTCATCCTCCCCTGCATTTACAAGGATTTGGTTTTTAGTTTTTTAGATTTTTGGGCCCTAAACCAACTCTATTTGGGGTACCACTAGGTCATGCAATAGTTGAAATAATGGAAGTGTGAAATTGCATGTATCTTCCTTCAATGGGCATGACATGACACATCTAGGGAAATTTGGGTCATGTGAAAATTTTCACCATTGTGTGATGCACAGTCATGTGAAATTGCATGCCTATTATTGGAACAACAACATTGCCACACAACCTAGATGATTAACCCTCGCAAGATTAAATCATGTGACTATGGAAAGGCACATATGCATAGTCAGTGCATCTATCAAGTAATTAATAGTGTGAATGATGCAATAGACAATGTATATCTAGCTTGATATCTGATGTACTTGTCTAGTTTTCTAGCAGGTGTTAAGGGATATTGATCCATTGGAGGTAATGAGAATGTGAGGGGCTCATGGAGGATGTAAGGAAAGATGTGTGAGTGTAAGGGATTCTCTCACTGATTTGGTTGCTAAAGTTCATTCAATGGCCATTGATGCACATGAGGGTAGGGATATTAAAGTATATCATTGAGATTTGGAATCTCGATTAATACTTTGATGTGTGAGGTCAATTATTGGAGATGACCCTGCATGATATATAATTTTTGCTAAGGTTATCAATCTAGGGGGAGGTGATAGACTTAAGACTATAGTTATGATGGATGGCCATCATGGAGGCCATCTTAATGTGACACTATTAGCAAGGGATGCAAAACATGGATGGGGAAATTCCAATCGATGAGATTGTGTCTTCGAGGATGAAGGCAATGGCCTATATGGTGTTGAGGGTTGGTGGGTCATTTGTGACCCTTAAAATATTGAGCGGGAAAAAGAGGCTCATTAAGAGAGTCGTCAGTGGCGCATAATGTGCATGGGATCATATCTTATTAAATGTGTTGAGGACATAGGTTACCCACTACCACTAGCATGAGCAAGGGGGTTTTTCCTTTGGAAAAGTTATACATGCCTTCTTCTCTGATAAATTCCTATTGATTTGATCACATTGTGTGATTAGGGATGGGGAGGTAAGTGATTTGTGGATGGTGCAGTGGACACATCTCATGCTTTGGCTTGGGGGAGGGGAAATGGAAAGCATTTTCCCTGAATTTATTTGATGCCTAGGGGTAGTAGATAATGGTGATATAGGAGTATCCCTTGTGAGGATGGACTTCAAAGGGAATCTAGACCTACCAATACCTACAAAATAAGGCTAGGGATTGATAGTTGAGAATGATGTGTTTTTATATTTGACGAGTTAATCTCAAATATATACCGACATTTGTATTTATGTTATACATATTGATAAAACTGATGTTGATGGTTTGATGTTTGATTGTGTATATGTGGGGCCTATGAGGACAGTAGGAGAAACATCAAGATTAGTACCACCTCCTACAGTAGTGATACTAAGGAGGGAGAGATCTGGAAAGGGGGAGGTAGGGCCTAGAAATTAGTCCTAGTAAGTGATGTGAGAAGCAGATTTGGTGGCCATGCTAAAGGGTGTTCAATGTTGATTCGAGCATGATAGAGGATGCATTTAGAGAGGGTTTGGAGTGTTGGAGGACCAATTCATCAACACTTGAATGGGGATAGCTAGCAAGTGAAGATTGGTACTATATCAAGTAGCCCACGATGGATAGATTACACATGATCTAGCGAGGGGTGGGCCTAGTGAGGCCCCAACTATAGGGGACTTGTAGCACCTTGATGTAATACTACCACCCTAGGGTTTGTGTGGTAGTAGTTGGCAAGATGCACCCCATTATTGTATTAGCATCTTATATTTTGTTTTTTGGGAGATATAAACATTTAATGATGTATGTTTTTTTGTGAGATATAGATATTTGATAAGGTTTATCATGTTTGTAATGATGTATGTTGGTGTGTATGTACATGTTATGTATTTTTCTTCCATACTTGTAACTTCAATGTAAAATGTACCAATACAAGCCCTAATTATCAATATCACATGAAACTATTTGTGACGAATTTTTAGATCTAAAAATTGCTTCCTAGTGAGCTAACAGTAAACCCTAGTTGTTATCACTAAACAATTTTACACTGAAAATTATTGAGTGAAAATATATGCAGCGGAAACAACAAGATTAGAGATGAATCGTCAATACACATGAGACACAAATTTTATGTTTTGTAACCTTGTCAAATTTAGAAATTCTAAGGGAAAAACCAACCCTCCTAGCCAATAAAACTTCACCAAAATCTGAGGACAACCTTGTCCTCCAATAATAGAAAAATAAAAAAAACCAAACCCAAGCAAATCCTTGGAAATTTCCTCTGCCCACAAATCTGTTGCAGACCACTTGTACAACCTATTGATGTCACCTGCATTGTTACTGATGTCAGAATGTACGGACTTGCTCCTACCCAAAAACCCTAGTAAAGATGTACGTGATTCACCTTATTGCAACCCGTGTACATACGCGACTGTGCCCACTGCAACCCATGTATATGTGAGTCACCTTACTGCAACCCACGTACATACGCAACTATGCCCACTGCAATCTGCATATGTACATGATTGTTCCCACTACAACCCGCATACATGCATGAAAAACTTTACAGACACTTTTGTACGATTCACTTTACTCATACGGTTCTTTCCTCCTAGGCAAGATTTTCCATAGTTGCAGAAATTCCCTTGCTAAAATCACCAAGCTCCTTGGGATAAGTGTAGATTCACTTATTCCAACTCCAACATGTCTCCACACACTCTACATTATGAAATGTCAGAATGACCTCTCTCCTTTATATACAAGTATTAGAGGTCAACATAAAATCCCCTCCACAAGTCAACATCAAATTATACTTTCTTGTGGGTGTGAAGCCCCAACACAAACCCACAAAGCCCACCACCAAATCCATGAAGCCCCAACTTCATTCCAATGGTGATTTTCTCCAAACGAAGAGTGTAATGTGGTGCCCACAACGATTCCCACATGCCCAACATCTAGGGCACGTGATAATAATTGCCTAAAGCTATAAAAATCAACACCAAAGCAAATCTTGCTCTCCAATTTTCCTGACTAGCTGCACTTTGTTCTAGCTTAATCCTCTCCTGTAATAGTGAACTCCTTCTTACTCAAAATTCCCCACCCATTACATATCTGCATACATGCCCCCTATCTTTCACATAGCATGGAAATCATAACTACTTTCCAGCTCATCCATAACCTCAACCACTATAAATTGAGTTGTTGCATAATCAATTACAAAGGTTCTTGAAGATATTTTCATATCTATCCTGCATGTGGTTCCTTTAAGTTCTTGTGCACAGTACAAAATGGGATCCAAACTTTAGGGGGCCATAACTTTTGATCCAAAGCTCAGATTTGAGCTTGGTTACACATGTTGGAAAGCTCTTGAAGAGCAATATTTTGATACCCCACCCCTTTAAGAGAACCTAATGGAGCGGGTAGGTTATAATTTTGTACATTACAAACCTTGGTTAGTGCATGCTATAGTATCTTATTGAATGATTCAATTGTATTGTTGGTTTGTGGGTGATATGGGTTACTCTTTTGGTGATGAATCATAAGTTCTTGGGTGAGTGCATGGATAATGTTGTTCAATAAGTGCACACCCTAATCCCTCATTAACAGTTTTGGGCAACCAAATCTTGTGATCACGTTCTCAAATATGAAGTGCAAGGCCATTTCTTCAATACAATCTTTTACCGATGCATCTTCTAACCAATGTGTCAAATACTCTATGAATATAATAATCTAGAGAACACCTGTCAGATGTGTCGGGGGACTGATTGGTCCTACAAAGTCAATATCTCATTTATCAAATGGTTCTACCATTGTGATCAGGAACAATGACAGTTCATCTCGTCAGCAAGGTTTTCTAATTCGTTGGAAAACATTGCAACGTTTGTAATAATCCTTAGCATATGCAAATACCGATGACTACCATAATAATGTCCATAGCACTTTGTGCGTTGTTTCTTTATCGATGTTGTGTCCCCTTGCGATGCTTTCATGAGCCTCATAAAGGATCATGGCCTGTTCATGGTCTAAAACGCACTTGTTCAGGATGCCATTGGTGCCAATCTTGTACAGGTGCTCGACGATTAGTTGATAATTGACACTATGGGTCACTAGTTGTTGGCATTGTTCCTAGTTATAATTTTTCGATGCTTGTCCCTTTGTAAGGTTCGTTGCAATCTCGATAAGCTAATATGGCATTGCCTCTACTCTAAAGAGTTGTGCGCTGGGAAGCTCATATCTAAGTTGTGACTTGCTTCTCTTGACTCAATCCTTGAAAGATGATCTAGGCCTACATTGTTTTTTCTTGGTTTAACGACTACCTCAAACTCAAATTCCTAAAAGAGCAGAAGCCATCGACAAATTCTCCCCCCCAACACTAGCTTGTTGACCAAGTATTTGAGCATCAAATGGTCCATAAAAAATTTGAAGGGGGGTGTCGAGTAAGTAGTGTCGAAATTTATGTATGACACATACCATAGTTGGACCCTCACACTTCGTCATAATATAATTCTTTTCAAAGTCTGATAACTTTTGGATAGCAAAGTAAACAGGGTGATCAACACTCCCCTTGTCGAGTTGTGCAAGTAGGATGCCCAATGTAATGGATGAGATGTCCACATGGATGTGGAACATTTTTTTACAATAAGAAAATACTAGGATTGACATAGCTACAAACTTTTCCTTCAATATATCCAATGCCTCCTAACATCAGTAGGTCTAGATATATTTTGTGTCTTTGCGTAGGAACTTCTCTATTGGTGCAATGACCTTCGCGTAACTTTGGATGAACCAATTGTAATAACCTGTGTGTCCCAATGTGGCGCACAAATCTCTAACTAATGTTGGAGCCAACATATCTAAAATTACGACAATCTTCACTTGATCAACCAACAACCCTTTCTTGCATACCACATGTCCGAGCAACGTCATGAATAGTGTACAAAATAAACATTTTTCAATTTCAATGAAATATGCAATTGGCGACATCTATCTAGCATCAATCATAGGGAATGCATATGCTCCTTCNTGNNNTCTAGCATCAATCATAGGGAATGCATATGCTCCTTTAGTAGGATGAAAACCATCCAGTTATCTAAGTACACTTCCAAAAACTTATGGATGAAGTCTTTAAAAGATGCAACCACAATCTTGGAAAATATTGCAAGTGCATTCTTCATCCTGAAGGGCATTGTTGTGTAGGCAAACAAGCCCCATTATGTTGCGAATGTTGTCTTAGCTTGATCCTCTTTCATGATCTGCAACTAGTGATATCCTAAGAAACCATCTATGAATGAATAAGCCTCTCGTCCACCCACATTTTCCAATACTTCATCAGTAAATGGTGTGGGGAAGGAATCTTGTACATAGGCCGCATTTAAGCTGTGCAAGTTGACACAAATAATTATGTCTCCTATCTTCTTTGGTTGTACCACCACTGAGCTAATGAAATATGACTCATCCATGGGGACAATGAACCTAGCTTCCAACATTCGATCCAATTCTTTGCACACCTTCTTCTTGTACTTTGGATTCAGGAAATAGAATATCCTCTTTACAGGTCTAGCATCGGGATTTAATTGAATTTTCATGGCACCAAGGGATCCCACAATCCATTTCGGGATTTAATTGAATTTTCATGGCACCAAGGGATCCCACAATCCATTTCATATACGAGAAGCTTCTAGGAAAGAGGTCTTCATACTCTTTTAGCAAGTCTATAGCTCGTGTTATCATTTCCTGGTCCTAATATTCCCCAATGATGGCCATGTTTTGTGCTTCTTTTGTACCTATATTATGTTTCTTGGTATTTAACAAGCGACCATAGTCCGACGTAGTGCTACTAGAGGAATTTCCTTGGACTATGTGCTTACCCTCGATTTTGTTGATCTATACTCCCCCGAAGTTGTCTTCCTCCACATCGTATTATCAATCTTCCAATAATGTATGACCTGCTTCAATTTTTCCATGATGTCTTTAGGCTGGCGATGGAAGATGAAATCCTTAATTCTCAAGAGTGCCTCCCTCTACGCTGGGATTTTCGCAGTGAAACTGAATGTTGCATAGAAATGTTGGCTAACATTTCCCTAGTCTTTAGTTTTCCTTCTTTTTCCCTCTTGGATGTACCAACTTCCAGGTATCATTCCATGGTATGTACAAACCTATGGACCCATTGTGTGCGAGGAATATGCTTGGTTTTCCAGTGATTCTCATAGAAGCAAGTGCTCCTAAGGATCTTCAAAGCCCTTATATCAGTTTATCAGTTCAAAGTTGGTTATGGGATGAAACCTGACTTTTATAAATTTAACCACCTGCTTCCATTCCTGTATATCCCCACAATGTGTTCCCACCATCACGCAAGTGTTCCTTTGAAGACTGTATTCATGGCTTATATCCTTTGGTTCTCGAGGACCAACTCTTCCATCTACGTAAGAAATGTGTCAACTAGCCCTATACCATCAAATCTCGGCACATTCAATAACTCTAATCCAATATAACACAGTGCCTTTATAATGTGAGCACATCTCCTGGTAGATACTTCGTATAGCTTATTCTTCCACCTCTCTATAGCCTCCTCCTAATGTGTGTCCTAGGAGCGTACTGTTAAGAACCAAACAACAATATAACATAGAAAAACCTCAGGAAAAGTACTAATATGCCCCAATTAAGGGGTAATGGGCCAACATTAGGGCTTAACACGTACAGTTATCCAACTCAGCTCACCATCATCCATGGGGTTGAAATAATTTTCCTCGTACCCTATGATATTATAGATGTTCTCAATGATGGAACTCTACACATCCTCGTTCATGGGCTCATTATATATGTCTCCCTCATTCGAATCCAATGGCGCAATAACGTGCAAGGTGTTTGTTTCAAAGGGAAATTTTCGTTTCTTCAGATTTAAGACTACATTGTTATCAAATTCCCAATCCATACCAAGTAGAGATGGGTAGGGGTCTGAGTCATCCATGATCTCAGTCACCTCAAAATCCAATTTTTTTACCCCTCCAATGTTCACTTCCACTTTCTCCAGCCTACCGATGGGACAGATTTTGTATTGGTTCGTCAACTTGAGTTGTATGGGGAACCACACCAAGTTTCGTTTACCCATAAACTCCTGAGATTTATTTGGCACGATGTGCACATTGGATCCCAGGTCCAACATGACACCATCCATCTCATAACTTTTGAGTTCAACTATAATCTTGAACTCTCTTCTCATGCGCTTTTGTTTGCTCACCCGGCGCACATCCCATTCTGGAAATAGGGAAAAAATAGCTACAATGGTTTCTTATTTCCCCCATACATTTTGTTAGCATTAGGTTTAATTTCTTTGCAACCTCCGGATCACTTAAAACTTTAATGCAACAACACAAGAAATCACTTACTTGGTCCTTTGATTCCTCCTCGTGATAAGTGTTGCACTACATGTATTCTCACGATGTGCATCATAGTCTTTGTGCACGCACTCTCCCTCTATTGCCTTTTGTTCGACCCATTGTGCTTCTTTGCATCTGTGGACTTCTTCCAATTACCTTTGTGTCATGCGTTGTATCCCCTCGTGCACACAAGCTTCCTCTAATGATTTTTGTGTCATGCATTGTCACTCTTCATGCACATGATCTTCCTACAGTGATATTTGCAATGCATGCTATAACTCTTCATGCACATGAGCTTCCTCCAGTGATATTTGTGTTGCACATTGTAACTCTTTGCGTGCTCCATTCTCCTCTAAATCCCTTTTGTTGTACGACGTCAAACTTAGGAGGTGGCTGTGTTGCTTTTCTCATCTTCCCTTCAATGCCTTGACGGAAACTTTCTGCACGTTATAATTCCATACCCATCCAAATACCTCCTTGGGCTACCACCTGCACATCAAATTCTTATTTTAGCTTCTAATATTCATGTGTCTCTGTCGTTGCCATATTGCAATGAGCCTTCTTCTCCTCCCACTATGCCAATACATTTGGGCAATATTCTGTGACATGATCTATACTATGGCAGTGCGCGCGATTTGGTACAGAATCATGACACATGGCACACTTTTCCATAGTTAAAGAAGGTTTCCAGTTTTCCTCCACCACCACCATATCCTCTTCCTCTTCCTCGATCATATCCTCCTCTCAAAACTCCTTGATATCCTCCTCTATATATGCCTCCGCAGTCACCACCTTTATGTTCTTCTTGAACCTGGAAGGCATCTGCAGTGTGATCATGCATCAACTGGAGTGACTTATATTTGTTCACATCATGCCCCATGAATTTAAGAACTCTCAAAATGGAGTATGCGTAGTCTTTTGATATTTCTATAGTGTTGGGAAATGGGGAGGTGTATGTCCTCATTGTTTACAAATCTCTCACCACTTGACTTGAAGTCTTGTCGGAAATGGATTCGACGTGCCCGTCACCATGTAGCTCCCCAATGTAGGACACTTGTTCTTATGGCGACCTTCTATATGACACATAGTACACCACACATGTTCATACACCACCTTAGTCTTAGTCGTATCTTGTAATTGCATGGTGATATTAGTGAGTTGAGATTGTAGCTGCACCAACCTTGTTGTTGTCTCTCCCCCTCCTAGCATAGCTTCTAGGTGCATCACAATATGTACAACCTCCACCTAAGTCGTCACCTTCTCTTGGGTGAGTGAGACACAAATGTGGGGTAGAAGTCTTGCAATAAACCATTCTCTATGTTGAACATATTGGATCTGAAATATTAGTGTGTCAAACAATATTCTGAATTGCCAATCATATTCCCATATTGTTTCTCTAGCTTTTTGCTTGATCTCTTTGATCTTAGTGATAGATTGTGACTCTAAATTAGCATTCTAAAAATTCCTAAGTAGATATCTCTTGATCTCCATCAAGGACCTAGCTTACTAGTGCGGTAGCCTTGTACTTCATGTACCATGTTACAGTTATGTCTCTGAAGGTGGTCTTCAACTACACAATCTTAGATGCCTCATTTATGAATCTCTTCATAAACCATACAACTTCACATGAAATGTTGTTTTGCATCGTCTCTTCATGTCCCATGAAACAAAGGAAGCCCTAGAGTTGTGTCTCAGATTTCCATACTCGATTTAGTACTGTGTCCTCTCGACTGACCACTAAATATTGGTGATACTGATATTGGATTTGGTGCTATCCCTCGCGAAGTATTGTTGACTTCAACTTCTTCTTCACTCGTATCTTCTCCTTCCCTTTCTTCTACTCTTTCTTCTTCACTCGAATCTTCTCCTTCCCTTTCTTCTACTCTTATCTCCGCACTTTCTTCATTTCTTTCTTCTTGATAAAAAATGTGCAAGGGAGGTGGTTCAAAGAGGGGGTTCCTCCATATTCTCTCATTATTTTTGGTGAGGGATCCCAAAGAGCTTCCTACATGTAGCTGTGCAAGCCCACTCTCAAGTGTGAAGGCCTCTTCCCCTTCTCGAAGGGGTCCATCACCATCTTTTGTTGTGTTGGCACTGCTACTTTGCACCTCATCTTCCTCTAGTGTGACTACATTTCTTATCGACCAAGTGATTTAGACTTCGTATTTTTCAACCCTACTCCCACTACTCTTGGTATCCTCACTCGATACTCTATTCCTAATATCATGTTTCTTTGACAACCTCTCTCCTTATGTGCTTCTCTCTAGCACAAAAATGTCTCCCACACATCCTCTTGGTGTAGTTTCCTTTCTCTTCATCTTGGGTTACACCCCTCATCCTTCACCCCTTTCTATATTCTTTCCACTCCTTTGTTAAACTTTCCTCCTTAGCTCAACTCTTTTTCTCTTCTACTCTTCTAGGTCTATCCCTTCCTCACCTCATTGCATCATCTTTTGGATCTCTCTCTCTCTCTGCATGAGGGGGTTTACTTTTCCATCCTATCGAGATCCATGCTCATTATCCCCTTCTTCACAAACAACATCTTGATCCATATGGGAATGTCTTCTAGTAGTCTTCTTCTAGCAACGACGGTAAACTTCCTTTCAACAACATTCAAGGATTCACTACACTAAATAGAAAACCCAACAATATAACATTCCTTAACCTGGTCAAACCAAAAGTCGACTACTCTGGTGCACTTATTTTCTACATATTTTAGTCTATTAATTGTATTATGGTCTCACACTGGTGTTTCTTGGGCTCCCAGGGCAGTGTTAATTGTTTTCTCCCTCTTTATACACTCATACAGTAAATAAGGAAACTCAACAAAGAAAAATTCATGTAAATTGGAATAGATGTACCTTTGTTTCCACAGCTCAAGGTTGATCTGTAGATTCTTAGTCTCTCATCGTGCGAACTCGTATTCCTTCGCAGATATCTATTTTTGTATCCCCTCCTGAGAGGGTTTCCTGCTCATTATTTCCTTCACCATGCAGTACAAAACCTTTAGGTCCCAACAACAAAACCATTTTGTTGTATTTTATCTCTCGCCAGGGGGTTAAATACCCAAGGTTCGTTAATATTTTACCAACAAAACCTAATAGGCATTGGCATATTCAATCTTCAGTCGAACATCGAAGAAGGTATAACCTGAGACGCCATGAGAATCACAAAGACCGTATTCTTGTGCGAGATTTGAAGGGACAACACATACAAAAAACCTCCATATATAAACCATTCATTCATTCATCCATAACTTATTGACATATTACTATACAATAGAACATAACTAGATATACATTCACTCCATAAACATGAAATGCAAAGAGAGAAATATATTTAGATTTCATTCATTTAGTTCAACAACATTCAGATATAACAAAGGATGAAGCCTGCTCATAATGCAACAAATGTCAATCAAAACATAGATGCATTGTGCGTTGAGATCTCTTTCTTCTCATTCATCCCTCTCTATTATC
>CBVK0102141928.1:0-10965 GCA_900067695.1 Picea abies
TTATTATATCTCCGCTCTCATTTCGTGCCGAAAATAATCCGTATCAATTGTTGAAGACCATTACACATATAAGATACTTTATATAGGATTATCATGGTTATCACTATATATTGATTTCTATGTGTATGTCCCAACACTACAATGTGTGCCAAATAGTGGGAACCATTTACATGGATGGAATTTTGTTGGTTCTACTACTTGTGTTAGATTTATCTAAAAAACGGGTCATTAAGTTTTTGGACCAATTACACCTCTAACCAAAAGGTCATGGGTAGTAGCTCAATATGAAAGAGATGAGTAATGTAAAATTGACATGGTATAGGTAAGCATAAAAATAAATCAAACTAAATAATAACCAATCTAGATCCATGTTAGCTACATATCTAAGTGTCAAAAGGGATCAAATCTATGAAAATACAAACATTTTTTAAACAAACAAAAAAATATGTATTTTTTTTTAAGCACACGGGTCAAATTATATTAGTCTCTGAAAGTGAAATATACACAAAAAATCTTTGTTGCTGGCTTGCCACTTGGGAAACCATACCAACAACAAAGAAATAGTCCTTCTGTCCATATAGTTTGTAGTAGATTCTTAAGTAAAGTCTGTCTAGCTAGAAAAACATTGGAGAGAGAAAATTGGAGCTTGGAGGAAGCTTTGTTGTAATAACTACTTGGGATGATCATTCAAAAATTCAAAAAATGGTACCTTCATATTACTGAGCAGGTGGTTTGGTAGTTGAGTCGTGAGGCGGCTCAGGAGCTGGCTGTGTCGTGCTCTTTGGGGTTGATGCTGTCATGACAATGCTGGAAGATGGAAGGTGTGATAGAGGTTGAGTCGTGAGGCGGCTCAGGAGCTGGCTGTGTCGTGCTCTTTGGGGTTGATGCTGTCATGACAATGCTGGAAGATGGAAGGTGTGATAGAGCTTCCCTGAGAAGCAGGTGCATGCCATCAAGTTGCAATTGAATAGTATTCTGGGCATCCTCCCTCGTTTGCAACATCTGGCCCAACAAAGTTTTGATATGCCAATATAACTCGACTGTCTTCCAATATTTTGTTTTCCTTTCTCTTGTGTTGTCCACATTTAGCACCCAGCTGGTGGTGGCCTTGTCCACCTCCTAGTTTGTGGTCAAAGTACGCTTCAACCGAATTTTGACTTCAACCTCTTCCAAATTAGCTCAGAACCGAGGTGGGGTGGTAGCTCGAAAGTTAGCCGCAACAACATACACATCCCTTTGCACCCGATCTGTAGGTGTGTCTCGTCCCACTTGGTGGTTTGACGTCTTTGTTGGAGCTCCACCTCCTCTTCTATTTCCCCGCGGGTATCCATGACAAGGTGCCATCGTGTCCTGGGTTCTTGTCCCTGTTCCTAGGCTAGAATTCTACGTAAAGGACTGGAATGTTCTCCATCTCAGAGAGTTTGACTAGCTCAAGGGTCCCTCACAAGCGTTGTTCCTAATTTATTATCATTTCCACAACCTTGTAATATTCCACCATTATCACAGAGTTTCTCTATCCCGTGGATTAGCTTAGGCTTCCTTATACTACCGAGGTTAAGTGCATCTGGAGGGCTGAAGATTAAGGTAGAGGTATGGGGTCGTAAATGCACTGAGCCCTGTGTTAACGACTGTGAGCTAGCCATCACCAATTCCTTGCATGAGGATGCTAGAAACATGCATACCCACTTGATCGCCTACCATGCTGGCATGAGGATGCTAGAAACATGCATACCCACTTGATCGCCTACCATGCTATCCTCAGGGTCTGACCCCAACAAGACTCATATCCCATCACCCCATCCAGAGAAATTTCTAAAAATTCGATCTTTTAATAAATTTTTAAAAATTGAAAAATTATTTACACTTTTAAAAACTTAATCCCTTTTAACATTTAAAATATCAAAAATTAAAATAAATATAAATAACTCACAATTAATATGACACTACACCTTTTTAAAAACATTATGAAAAAGTTTGGCATCTTCTTTAAAAACATTATGAAAAACTTTTGTTATCAATTCTCTTATATAATTAGATCATTCTAGTTGTAATGTGGACATACATAACAACCTCTTAACGAAGCATTATGTTTTTTAATTTATTGATGGTTATGGTTGATATTATATAATAGATATTAAGTAGTGTAGTTTAAACATTCTATTTTTTCAATAATTATTATTGACTTCTTATAAAAATCAGAATCTTACATTACTTAAATCTCTTAAATCAAATTACTTCGAAGTATTCAATGGGGTCCAATGTCGGTGTATGGGATTAACCATTCAAAATCTGCGTTGGTGCCAAAGAATTCGAGGAGAGAGTTTATCCCAGGATTCATAGAAGTTTTATCGGAGATAATTGTTTAGAAAAAAAATAAGGGCAGTGATGTAAATTTGGACAAAATTGCTATTTTCTATTCTTTAAATTGTATTTTTTGAATGTATAAATGGATTCAGTTTACTAAAAAAATCCCTAGGACATTCTGATTATATAAGCTCAGCCACTCAAATCTGAAGATCTAACTATTCCTCACTAAATTTGGAACAAAATCAAACAAAAATAATCACCGGAAAACAACCAAAAAAATAAAAAGTTTATACTAACCTAAAAATAAAAATCCGTGAGCAATAAATTCAGAACAATCAGATGCAGAGTCTATATAAGGGTGGTCTCATACCGGGAAAATTCTCATCTTCTGAGATTAATGAAAGACGCTCAGGTCAGCCAGTCAGTCAAATGTAACGGCGCACCATTGCACACAGTTTCAAAGGAAAAGACAGATTATAGAAATTTGACAGTTCATACTGAGGGTTCTTCATTTACAGCGTATAACATTGATGACAGAGGAGCATTTCCACAGTACTCACGGGAAGTCGTATTGTGTCAATTAAGACGTTATTGACTTAGACGGAAATCAGATTTTCCTGCAAACAAAACGGTTTGAAGGTTTGTTATAGAGAGAGATAGCCATCTAGTAGATTTCACTTACTTCAGCAAACAGATGAAATGTCTGAAATTTCTTCTCCGCCTAGTTCATAGAGGATACTGATGGCTTAATGGCCCCATATCCATGTTCAGCAACCAGTAAAAGCCATCATTCATCTTACTGTAAACAATTTAGAACACTTTTAACACTCCACTGTTTTATCTCTTTCACTAAATAAACAAAAGTTTTTCTGGAAAATCTATTAATGAAAGTTAAAAATTTTCTTATCGGAGGCAGGAGCTTCTCCCTCCCTCTATATAAATGATTGATTTTAATGAAGTCCACCAGACTGAACAGCCTAAAGAATCAAAGAACCAAGATAATAACAACCCTATCTCATCTTCACACTCTTTTCAATAGTCTCTATTAATTATACATGAAATATTGGATTTGAAAATGTTCCAAATGGCAAGTGGCACAACCATCGATGACAATAGCCACAGTAGCCACTAGTAACATGGAGGGGTTCAATCTCGAACTTGTGACTCCTGCTTTTCCCTTGAATTCATAATCTATACCTTCTTTGTAAACAACATGTTTTTGAAGAATGGTTTAACGAGCCAACCTTTGGAGCTATTAAATATGTGTTTTTAGTAACATGTTATTATTTAAACACGTGAAAAGTTTTACAAACACGAACAACAAATCAATAGATCTTTGGTTATGGGACAATAAGACATTAATCTTAAACATGTGAAAAGTTTTACAAACACGAACAACAAATCAATAGATCTTTGGTTATGGGACAATAAGACATTAATCTTTGAGACTCTCATCAATTTTACTATCTTATATGGATGTGAAGTTTGGAGATGCAATATCTCTAAAAGATCATGGAGAAAAATAAAACAAATCCAAATTAACTTCATAACTTATAATCTTAAAATTAAAGACAATACACCCTATCCTATCCTCCTTATAGAAACAAGTGTTTCCTCTGTTGAAAGTATGACTATGACTATATACCTAATGTACAAGAACAAGATAAACAACATGGAAAACGAGCTTCCCAAAATTGCTTCAAACTCTAGCCAAAACTACCTGCACCTCAAGCGTGGATGACATAAAGACATCAAGGCTTGGCTAAATCATTGGGGAATAAATAAAGACGTCATTATGCAGAATAGCAATAATCTTAAAATTTTTATTACATCTAAATTTAAGGAAAAATTGTGTCACCATAAAGAATTAGAGGATAAAAGAAAATTAAGATACTATAAGGAGGTGATCAACCCTAATCTAGAAGATCAAAAGTATCTCTCTGTTTTGATTAGCACAAACAAGAAAATCAATATTGCTAAAATAAGAACAAATTCTTATGAGCTCCATAGTGAAATTAGATGTTAGACAATTCCTAAAATGCCATGGGTCGAAATAATGTGTCATCTTTGAGGGTTGAAGATAAAAACACTCTCTCTTAAAATGTCCCACTTACACCCAAATTAGATCGCAATTTCAAATTATTTGTCACAATAACAACCATCCCGACCTTTAACTTGTCAAAACTATGGTGGTCCTGGAATGCTTTTCTTAACGCTTTTCGAGCACATAATAAAATTCTAAAGAAATCTAAGTAATTCCTTACCTTTCTTAAGGTCCGATTGACCAAATCTGGCCTTAGTGGACATTAACCATCATCATCATCATGCAAGAGAATTTGACCTTAGTGAAATCTAATAGATTTCACCTACTTCAACAAATAGATCAAATGTATGACATTTCTTCTCTGCTTAGTTCATAGAGGATACCGATGGCTTAATGGCCCCATATCCATGTTCACCAACTAGTAAAAGCCATCATTTATTATACTGTAACAATTTAGAACACTTTAACACTCTATTGTCTCATCTCTTTCATAAATAAACAAAAAAAATTCCTGGAAAATTCATTAATGGAAGTTAAAAAATCCCTTACCCCGACGTGACAACTTCTCCCTCCTCATGGACTTGATTGAATGTGCATGGAATCTTGGATTGGAGGGGTAGCAACTTCTCTGTCCTCATGGTCTCCATTAATTGTGCATGGAATATTGGAATGAAGAGTGTTAGAAATGGAAAGTGGCTTAACCTTCAATGACAATAGCCACTGGTAACATGGAGGGGTTTGATCTTGAACTTGTGATTTATGGTTTCTTCTTGAATTTGTGATATATAGCCTTCTTGTAAACAACATGCCTTTGACAAATGGTTCAATGAGCTAATCTTTGAAGCTATTAAATATGAGTTTTAGTAAGATGTTATTACTATTTAAAAATGTGAAAAGTTTTACAAAACATAAATGGTAAATCAACAAACCTAAGAATAAACTCCTCTTTGAGACTCTTGTCACTCCTATTATCTTATATGGATGTGAAGATTGAGGATGCAGTATCTCTAGAGAATCGTGGAGAAAGATAGAGAAAATCCAAAAGAATTTTATAACTTATAATCTCAAAATTAAAGACAATACACCTTATCCTATGCTCCTCATAGAAGCAATTATTTCCCTGTTGAAAGCATGAGTATAACTAGGTACCTAATGTACAAGAACTAGATAAACAACATGGAAGACAAGAGGCTTCCCCAAATTGATTCAAATTCTAGCCAAAACTATCTATGGCTCAAGCCGAGATGACATAAAGATGCTAGGGCTTGGCTAAATCATTGGGGAATAAAGGAAGAGGTCATCTAGCTGAATATCAATAATATTAATTTTTTTATTACATCTAAATTTACGGAAAAACTATGCCGCAATCAAGAATTAGAGAATATAAGAAAATTAAGATACTATAAGAAGATGATCAACCCTAATCTAAAAGATCAAAAGTATCTCTCTGTTTTGACTAGAGTAAACAAGAAAATCAATATTGCTAAAATAAGAACAAACTCTCACGAACTCCATAGTGGAATTAGACGTTAGACGTTAGACAATTCCCCAAATGTTGTGGGTCAAAAGAATGTGTCATCTTTGTGGCACTAAGAGGGTTGAAGATGAAAAACACTTTCTCTTAGAATGTCTTGCTTACACCCAAATTAGATCACAATTTCAAAATATTTTTCACAATACCAATCTTCCCAACCTTTAACTCATCAAAACTACAGTGATGATCTTGGAACGCTTCTCTTAATGCTTTTTGAGCACATAAATGAAATTCTAAAGAAATCCAAGTAATTCCTTACCTTTCTTAAGGTTCGATAAACCAAATCTAGGCTTACTGGACACTAACCATCATCATCATATTGAAACTAATGGAGGCATAGAGTTTATAAAACAAGGGTATTGCATGGTAATGGAGGAGATTGGATGAGACATGAGGCCCCTAGTTAGTAGATTTATTTTTTGTACCTACATGAGAATTAGTTATTGTTGAAAACATTAGTGCTTGCTCGTGAGTTAAATATCAGTTTGGGTTGCAATAATGAGTTAATTTGTGTGTTTCCTAAAATACTTAGTTGAATAAGTATGCAAAGCATGAAGCACTTGATCAAGAACTAGATTAGATTTTAACTTAAGCAATATTTAGTTGATTGAAGTTTGTTATTCTTAAAAAAATTCTTATTATTAAACAATATTTTAATGGTTGAAGGAATGATTTTGGAATAGATTGAGTGGTAACTTAATTTTTGGGATGTCCAATTTTCCGTGTTCTGCATTATTAGTTTGTGTGCAATATATCTTCATTTATCCATCATATACAACAATGATTTTGAGTTGCAGTGAATCTGCATCGTTGTTTTCTTTTTAGTTGGTGCCAAATCCAAGTTGGGAGATCTAGAGGTTGGCCACTAGTTGGAGGTGTTCAATCTTTGAGAAGAGAAGAATAGATGGAAGCAACAAATACTTCATCATTAGTTCTTCCTTTTAATGAAGAACACTATGCATGTTGAACAATCAAAATGCAAACTTGATGGTCTTTAGAGATGTGTGTAATAGAGTTTAAGTGGGGTAATGAGCCCCAAGATTGGAATGCATTAAGGGCTTAAGAGAGAGACGAAGAAGAAGGATGCTCTAGCAAAGTTTTTAATCCAAAGTGATCTTTATGTGAGCTTTTTTCTTAAATTCGTTGCGATGTAAAATGCCAAGGACATTTGGGACACATTGTAGTGTGCTTACCAAGGCAAATATAACGTCAAACTAGTTTAGTTGCAAAATGTGCAAAGAGAATTTGAGAATATTCAAATGAAGTAAAGTGAGAAGTTAACCGATTTTTCTATTGGATTTCAAGACATTGTTAACCAGTGCTGCACAATGGGAGAGATGATTATAGCTTGGGGAATTTGTGAAAAAATATTTAGATCCTTACTAGTGAAATGGAATTCAATAGTTATTGCAATAGAGGAAAGCAAAGATCCGAGAACGATGAAGTTGGAAATCTAATGGGATGGTTATTATCTCATGAAAGTATATTGGATATAACTAAAAACAAGTTTAGAGAAGGCTTTTGCAATGAAGGAAAAATTTGGAGAAGACTGCATCATCACCTTCAGTGCTCAAGGGAGAAAGGGGAAGTCACCTAATTATTCAAGAGGAAGAGGAAGAGAAAGAAGTTGTGGACATGCTTATGTGAATATGAGGCATATTCAATGCCATTATTGCCAAAGGTTTGGTCATTTTGAAATGGATTGTAGGCTCAAGCAAATTCACAGATAAAACAAGAAGGAAAATTCCATTCAAGATGAAGCAAAGAATTTCACTGTATCTAATATGTTTCTTTGTCATATGGCAGACACGTTTAAGGATGATATTTGGTTCATTGATTTTGGTTGCTCTAATCATATGACGAGTAATGATTTTTTTTTAAGAAATTGATGAAAGAAAACAAAATTCAAGTGAAGCTTGCAAATGATACGACAATAAATGTTGTTGGAAAAATTCAAGTGAAGCTTGCAAATGATACGACAATAAATGTTGTTGGAAAAGGAACATTGGTTGTACACACCAAGCAAGGTGGGGTAAAAAATGTTAAAGACACCTTTTTTGTTTCTGGTCTTCAAGATAATCTTTTAAGTGTAGGCTAGTTGATTGAGAAAAATTATAAAGCATTGTTTGATAATAGAGCTTATAATTTTCTTTATAAGAATAATGGTGAAGAGTTAGTGGTAGTGGTTCCCATGACAACAAATACAATTTTTCTAATAGAAATGCATCCAACAAGCTGAAATGTATTGAAAGCATAGTTGAAGATTGAATTTGGTTGTGGCATAAGTCTTGTGGCCATTTAAGTTTCAAGGGATTGCATTTGCTACACACAAAGATGGTGGTTCAAGGCTTTCCCAAGATTGAAATGAAGGAAGAGGTTTGTTCTGGTTGTACACTAGGGAAGCAACACATACAATTTTTTTTAGTTGGGGAATTATGGTAGGCTTCAAAACCACTACAATGGGTTCATTTAGATATTTGTGGCTCCATGCAGACAACAAGTTTTGGTAAATATTTTTTATTTTTTGACATTTGTAACTAATTGTTCTAGGAAGACATGGATCTATTTCTTAAAGAGTAAGAGTGAAGCATCTGCGTGTTTTGTAAATTTTAAAGTTCTAGTTGAAAAGGAAAGTCACTATTCTCTTAAAAATTAAGGATGGATAGAGGGGGTGAGTTCAATTCAAAGGAATTTAATACAGATTGTGCTAACAATGGAATCAAAAAGAAACTTACAGTAGCATATACACCACACAAAAAATGCCATTATTGAGCATAAATATTGGATCATTATTGAAATAATAAGATCCATGTTATAGGCAAAGCATATGGGAAATGTATTTTGGGAAAAAGCAATATCTACAACTATGTATATTTTTAATCATGGTCCTACAATAGAAGTGAAGAATTGTAGATCGAAAGAAGCATGGTGTTAGAGAAGATCTAGTGGGACACTTGAGGGTTTTGGTTCATTGACATATGTACATGTCCCAAAAGAGAATATAAAGATGCTAAATGCAAAAAGTGAAGAACACATTTTTTCCGATTACTCTAAAAAGAGCAAAGCATATAAATGTTGGAAATTGGATTTCCATATAAAAAAATGTTATTGTATCATGTGATGTTATATTTGATGAAGGGGGAGTGTGTCAAGAAGGTGTGCAATAGGAAAAACTAGCAAGTGTAGATATAGAGTCGTCAAAAGATGACATTACTCCTCCCCCCATTAGTAGTGGTAGTAGCTCAAGCTCCAACGATAGTCCTATTCCACCTCCAATAAATCATTCATCAAGCCTAAGTGTAAGTACAAGTCCAACATCAAATCCAAGACCACCAAGAAAGGTAAAAATCCTTAGAGAAATTTATCAAAGGATTTCTATTCAAGAAGATACATATTAGATTGTCACTGGTTTATTTTTTGAAAGTCAATATGAAACCAAGTTGTTATGAAGATGCAATGTACCATAGAGTTTTGTGTAAAGCAATGGAGGAGGAATGTGACCTATCCAGAAGAATGAAACTTGGGAGTTGGTTAAAATTCTGAAGGATAAATAAGTAGTAGGAGTAAATTAGTTATATAAAAACAAGCACACGAGTGATGGAACTATTAAAAATAATAAGGTGAGGCTAGTTGTTAAAGGATATGCAAAAGTCTACGAAATATACTATAAAAAGAAAGCATTTGTGCCAAATACTTGATGGGATACAATAAGAACAATGTTAGCATTGACAACCCATCATAAGTGGGTAGTTCATCAAATGGATGTAAATTCATCATCCTTGAATGGTCACATTAATAAAGAAATTTATGTGTATTGGCCACCTAGGTTCAAAGTGGAAGAAAATGCAATTTTTTTCTATAAAATCAAGAAGACTTTGTATGGCTTGAAGCAATCCCACAGAGCTTGATATTCAATAATTGGTACTTATCTTCTACAATATGGTTTTGTTAGAAGTTAAAATGAACCAACTTTATATGTAAAAAGGAAAGGTAACAAAATTTTAATTATTTGTCTCTATGGAGATGATTTGATTTTTATAGGTAATAGTTCTATGTGATGCATGAATTCAAGAAATCAATGACAAAATAATCTGAGATGATTGATCTTGGATTAATGCCTTGCTTTCTTTGTGTGGAGGTATATCAATCACACGATGGTATCTTCATTTATCAACTGAAGTATGCTCAAGATTTGTTGAGGTGATTCAAAATGAACAAGTGTAAAGAAGTGACAACTCCAATAAAGCACATGGTGAAAACTACACAAATAAGATGAACATAACAACTTCAATGCAAGTTAGTTTTTGAGATTGGTTAGTATCCCAATGTACCTTACAACTATTAGGCTAGATATCATTTTTGTAGTTAGTCTTGTTTCTAGATTTATGGTGGATCTGCACAAAAATCATACGAGAGTGGAAAATAGAATGCTATGTATATCAAAGGTACAATGGATCATGGAATTCATTACAGAGAGTTTGGAGTTAGTTGGAATATTGTTTTAGTACTGGTAGTGGCAATAAAACATGGAACTTAAAGAAGCAACGGTCTATTTCTTTTTCTACAACAAACGTTGAGTACATAGTAGCAAATTCAACATGAGCAATTTGGCTATGAAGAGCCTTGGAAAATTTGTAGTAGTAGATTCATTGCCCCACTATTATACATTGTGATAACAACATTATTGATGCATGGTAGCATTGGACAGGTATTTCCTCACAGGTCTATGTGTCTAGGCATGTGGAAATTGTCCAAAGCCTTCTATCTTAGTAACTTTACTTTCATTAAAGGAATTATTAGAGTAAAGTGATTTAATTAATTAATTAATTGAACTAATTGAGTTATTTAAGGAAATTCTAAAAACTAGCATTTAAATTTAGCCATTGATCTCAAGTGAGGTGAGAAGTAATCTCAACCATTAATCACTTTGGATATTAAGGTTAGATTATAAGTCAAGATTATAAAAGCAAGGCTAGGGTAAAGAAGAAGACACTTGATGAGACTTGTGTTGAGAGAGTCGACACATAGAAGGTTGGATCATGAAGGACTATGATTCAAGGAGATATTGGATAGGTGGAGA
>CBVK0102141968.1:0-10388 GCA_900067695.1 Picea abies
AGAGGATTGTCTGTTGGAGGCTCATAGAGGTAATACTGGTGGAAAGCACAAACACAAAGAGCAAGAGAACACATGAAAAATGTGGAAATCGTGGAAACTAAGCAAGATTGCAAGTACTCGATTTCCTATTGCTAGCAAAGTGCCAAATGCTAGCAAGAGTCAAAGTGTCAATCGTTTGCAATTGGGGATCGATGTCTTGTGTGAACATCTATTGTTATTGTCGTAGATCCCTATTTCTACATCTAATGAGCTAGAGATATGAAATTTAGTGCTTGCATAGTTCATTTCACCTTTCAACAAGATTTGTTGGAGCTTCAAATACACACTAGTATGAACTTTTTTGTATTTGATCTCAATATAGCTAGGAAGAGTCAATTTTTACTCTTGATAAGTAATGATGAATTGTCACCAGAAGAGATTAAAACTACAAAATCAATGAAGCACTTCATTTGTTACATTCTCAAAACTTTGAAGAAGATGAAGCACTTGGGAAAAGGGAAGGTATACTTGGCAATGGCTAACTCAAATGCCTTGTTGCACCACAAGAACTAAAACAATGTTATGAATTTGTGTATTCTCTGCTAGTCCACCACAAGAACTAAAACAATGTTATGAATTTGTGTATTCTCTGCTAGTCATGGCCGAAATGGATAAAATTGAATTAAATGATAAGTTTGTCTTTGCTTTATTTCTTCATTCACTTGATGAAACAAATTACATAGACATCAGTAGGCCAGTAATAGGGCAGTAGGTACAAAGAATATTTCAAATCCCTATAAGAAGCTTGTCCAAATTAGTCATGTTTTTGTTTGCTTTATTTCTTCATTCACCTGATGAAACAAATTACATAGACATCAGTAGGCCAGTAATAGGGCAGTAGGTACAAAGAATATTTCAAATCCCTATAAGAAGCTTGCCCAAATTAGTCATGTTTTTGCATGAATTAGAAGTGAAACTTTTATATATGTGCCTTTGATGTCTTATTCTCTTGAGTATAAGTTTGTGAGCCTTTTGGGAGGTCTGCATCATTATTCAGAGATCCTGTTTTGGTAAAATATTTTTCAAGTTTTGCAACAAAAATTATCTATTTTAAAAAATTTCACGACCAAGTATTTCGGTAGTGTTTACCCTAATTTCATTGCAAAAATGCTACCAAAAAGTTTGTAGAATTCAAAAATGCAGAATGATCAATTTTGACATATAAAAAGTGGTCCAATCCTTTCAGAAGCTTCTCCAGAGTATGATCTTCATCCTCAACACTTGGAAACACCAGCCTCTTGATGGAAATCGAAGGAAAGATCTAGCTAAGGCTTGGTCAAAGTATTTACCATGAAAGAGGGATCTAGAACAACTCTCCTAATTTTCAGTTACACGTCATCTTTAGTTATGTTTGCTTTTGGCAAAGAGGATCTTCGATCCTTTTACACATCATCTTTAATTATGTTTGCTTTTGGCAAAGAGGATCTTCGATCCTTTTCTTTTGTAACTAATTCCTATGATTGTAATTCAAGCCCTATGTATTATATATATGCATATAAAAACATTAGTAAGGAGGGGTATTTTGGAAGAATTTTCGCAAAGATATTGTTTTTTCATTGTAGCCCAATGGGCTATCATTTTATATAAATTTTATGAATCAAGAAGATTCATTGGATTCATCTCTTATTTGAATAAATCTTTGTTTCCTTCTTTTTTCCATTTTAAGCTTCTTTAATTACATCTTTGTTCTTTTTCTATGTAATCTTAATTGACATCTTCACCATTTGGTACAACCTCCATTGTGTAACAAATATTTTATCAAATTTCTTTATGTATATAATATTTATACATAATTAATATTAAATGCTGAAAGGATTTCAGTCACGACCCTTTTTGTGTTTTCATATATATATATATGATAGATTTCTAATAAGATTTAATTGAATGTTTTATACTGAATTCATGTTTATGCTCAGTATATCACATTTATTTTATTGTTGGATTCATTCATTTATGTGCAACAGATCATCCTTTTTCGCCTTAGATTGTCAATGACTTCCTTACTCACTTTTTGTGTCTGAAATTTATTGTTTTCCTCATTTTCATTTGTCTTCCACTTATCAAGTATTGTGCTTTGTTCTTTAAGAATCCATGCCCAATGGATTAAACCTCTGATCTCTAAAGTTTATTGTCTTTAATCTCAATCCATTTTCATTTATCCATAATTCTATTCATCATTATTTTTAGCATTTTTAATTTGGAATTAGAGCTTAATGATAAAACTGTTGCTTAGTGACAATGGGCATCCAACATTCTGAAATCATATGAGGGAGCCCCCTCTGACTAGAAGAGCCAACTTGTAGTCAAAATATTGGTTGAAAATGGTCTTTGCATGTTCCTAATAGCCGGGAGCATCTCAAGATGCAACATTTTTTGGCGTCGTTGTCGGGGATGGAGGAACGAAGCTATTTTTCCATAGGTGTACGACAAAGTGCAGGTCTATTTCTTGATGGTGAACAAGAAATATGCATCAAACATTGGCTGCATATATTTCACCTGACGACTCCATGGTCAGAAGAATCCATCCACTGTTTTCATAATGTCACTTTCATTTGTTGCTCGGATCACTGTGAGGTTTGTAACATTCAATTTTTCAAGTATTCCTAGTTATCCAAATCAAATACCTCTTATAAATGAATGGAATGCATACTTGCCATGGTTTAATGAAGAGAAATAAGATAATCCTATTGAACATCTATTGGAATGTCATGAATGTATGGATCAGTTGGGCATTTTTAAAGAAGATGTGTTGATGAAGTTGCTCATGTTTTTGATGAGAGGAGATGCTCGTGAATAGTACAGGTCCCTTCCTCCTTCTAGCATATCTTCTTTGAAAGAATTACATACATCATTTAATAATAATTTTAAAATATATTTTCTAGATGAACTTCTTTTTGAAAATTGTTGTGAGGATTTTGAGGCATGCATTCAACATACAGTAGATTATTCTTCCAGTAATAAAGATGAAAACTAGTTTATTGTTGAAGAAAATCTAGATGATAAGGAACTTGAAGAGGAGTCAATCATAGTAGAAACTCTTTCGAATACTTCTCTTCAAGAGAAGTTTGAAATTCAACAAGTTGAATAGGAAAAGGAAAACGATCATGGTCATAATCTTGTAAATCCTTTGTATATTTCTTGCATGCCATGTATTCAAGATCAACAACTTTCTCAGATTGAATACACATGCATTAGTCCTTCTATTCAAAAGGAGGATTTTCAAGATATTTTTTATTATGAAACTGTTGAAGATATTTTTCAAGTTAACAAATTAGAAGACCATTCTGACAATTTTTCAAATCAGCCTATTTATGATGTATATGAAGATGCGTTGACTCTGATCCTTGATCAACAAGACCAGATTTTCTTCCAGCATATTATTGTTACAGAGTCTTATATAGAAACCATCATTCAATAGGATTTTGAGTAGAATTTTCAAAACATAACCTACATCGATTCTCCTTTGTTTGGTGACTATAAAGAAAGTGATGTTGAAGGTCAAACAATTCTCCTTTTTCTTGAAAATTTTGAGCAACAGTTTCATGAATTTGGCGGGCCAACATGTAACAATTATGAATATGAGGAATGCAGTAAACAAGGCATTTTGGTTGATATGCAAGAAGAGAAAATACTACCTCTTGTTTTTGATAGTGGAGAATTTTTTTATTGTTACCATGAATTTGATACATCACAGTTGAATCGGTGTGCCTTCATCAATAAAATAGAGAACCCGCAGGAACAATTCAGCCATGAAAATCATATTGAAGAATGCTTTATGGATCATCCAGTAAGGTATGGTTTTCATATTTTTGAAGATCTTGTGGCTATCTATATGGAGGATTTCATCAGTTTAAAGGTTCAGCTGTTGTTTCACCGTGAATTCAAAGATCAAGTTTTTGATAAGTGTCTTATTTATTTTTGTTTAAGAATATTCAAGGAGTTCAGTTAGTCAGTCAACTACTTGCATGGTTGCACTGGAAATTTGATGTGACTTGATTGAGTAGTTGATTTGATTAACTTAGGTTCATGTACATAAATAAGTTCACTTCGAGTAGTTGGTGTGAAATAGAGTAGAGAAATAACGACTACATAGCCCAATTGAAAAAGCACTAGTGCAAGATAGTTTATTTTTTTAGTTTGTGTATTCAGATCAGAATTGACAAGGATCAAGGACAGAGGTAGTTTTTCAAACAAGGGTGAAGGCACATGGTTTTTGTGTTATTACTTGATGGATTTTTACCCTAGCTGGAAATCAGTGTTATCAAGAAGAATGGACTAAAAAAAATGTATTTGTAATTTGAAGTGGAAAACGAATAAATCATTATTATATTGATGAATTATTTGCAGGGATATTTCTAGCAAAAGGAGAGCATGCGTGTGCCAAGGCAGAGCCCATGGGTTAGGTATGCTCGAGGTATCCATGAATCTCAAAGGATCCATAACAGAAGATTAAGATTATCTATTGGAGGCTCATAGAGGTCATACAAGTGCAAAGCACAAACAGAAAGAGGAAGAGAACACATGGAAAATGTGGAACTCATGGAAACTAAGAAAGATTGCAAGTGCCCGATTGCTTATTTCCAGCAAAATGTCAAATGCCAGCGAGAGTCAAAGTGTCAATCGTTTGCAACTAGGGATCAATGTCTTGTGTGAGAATCTATTGTTATTTTCGGAGATCCCTATTGCTACCTCTGATGAGATGGAAATATGAAATTCAGTGCTTTCATTCATTTCACCTTTCAGCAGGCTTTGCTGGAGTTTCAAATACAAACCGATAACAACTTTGTTGTATTTGGTCTCAATCTAGTTGGGAAGAGTCAATTTTCACTCTTGATAAGTAATGCTAAAATATCACCAGAAGAGATGAAAACTACAAAATCAATCAAGTGCTTAATTTGTTACATTATCAAAACTTTGAAGAAGTTGAAACACTGGGGAAAAGGGAAGGTATACTTGGCAATGGCTAACTCAAATTCCTTGTTTCACCACAAGAAATAAAACAACGTTATGAATTTGGGTATTCTCTGCTAATGACTGAAATGGATAAAATTGGATCAAATGACAAGTTCGTCTTGCTTTATTTCTTCATTCTCCTGATGAAATAAATTACAAAGGCATCAGTAGTCCAGTAGTGGGACAATAGGTATAAATAATATCTCAAATCCCTATAAGAAGCTTGTCCAAATTGTCCATGTTTTTGCATGAATTAGAAGTGAAACCTTTATATATGTGTCTTTGATGTCTTATTCTCTTGAGTATAAGTTTGCGAGCCTTTTGGGAGGTCTTCAATATTCATGGATCCTATTTTGGTAAAATCGTTTTCAATTTATGCAACATAAATTATCTATTTTAAAAAATTTCATGACCAGGTATTTCGGTAGTGTTTACCCTAATTTCAGTGCAAAAACTCTACCAAAAAGTATGTAGAATTCAAAAACGCAGAATGATCAATTTTGACATATAACAAATGGTCCAATCGTTTCAAAAGCTTCTCCATAGTATGATCTTCATCCTCAACACTTAGCAACACCATCCTCTTGATGGAAATCGAAGGAAAGAGATAGCTAAGTCTTGGTCAAAGTATTTACCGTGAAAGAGGGATCTATAAAAGCTCTCCTAATTTCCAGTTACACATCATCTTTAGTTATGTTTACTTTTGGAAAAGAGGATCTTCTATCTTTTTCTTTTGTAGCTAATTGGTATGATTTTAATTCAAGCTCTATGTATTATATATATGAAAAGAAAAACATTAGTGAGGAGGGGGGATTTTGGAAGAATTTTGGCAAAGAGATTGTGTTTTCATTGTAGCCCAATGGTCTATCATTTTATGTAAATTTTATGAATCAAGGAGATTCATTGGATTCATATCTTATTTGAATAAATCTTCATTTTCTTCTTTCTTGATTTAATATTTATCTATTTTAGTTCCAAGGAATAAGCATGATGATTTGTATCACTGTTGTACACATGTTGAACTTGCATATTGTTTGGATTTTGAGCAGGTTAAGCATGTAGCCAAAGTTGTTTAGGAGGAACACTCTTTTGAGTAGTGTTGTTAGGTTGAGGAGGAGGAGGCAATAATTCAGGTTGAATTTTTTTTGGCCTCCATCCTTGTGGAGGTTGACTCCATTGATTTTGTGGCATGCTAGGAAATGATTGGTACGGAGGAGGGATTGGAGGTCCTTGGTATTTCCAAGGATTTGGGTTCGTCCAAGGAGATGGGTTGTACCATTGTTGAGGATACATTTGAGAATTATATGCACCAAACGTTTTAGCATGATTGAAGTTCAAACTTGTTTGGAATGGTCTTGGTGCTCCATGCCTCCTTTGATTGATGAAGTATAGTGATTCCACATTCTCCTATGCTCCTCGAAATGTAGCTTTCAATCATGGTAAATAAGAAAATTTGTTAGTTGGATGATTTTCTTCACAAATACCACAAACAAATATAAGGTCTAAATGACACTCATTTCTAGGATAATTTTTAGTGCATTTGGGACAATAGATAGCCAATGCCTTCTATGATTTCTCGTGTTTCTTCTTAATCTTCAAAGTATCCATTTTCATGGCTAAAGAGTGTAAAATATAAGTTTTCATGTCCTCTATTAACCCTCTTAATTCATTCTTTATATGAGTTGTAGAGTTAGAATATTGAGATACCAAAACTCAATTGCTTCTACCTTTATTTCTTGAGGACCTTGAGTGGTTCTTGAATATTATTTTGATATCATCATAGTCCAACTGATAGATATTTACATTGGATAGGAGATTAAATGTTTCCATCATATCTTCTCTTACTCATTTGTGTAAGACAAGTTTGTGTGAGTCTTCATCCATAGTACAATTTTGAGCTCTCTTGTAGCTTAGTTGAAATCTCTCTTCAAGGTCTTCTATAGATTCATCAGGTCCTTGTGTCATTTTTAGAATCTCATCCATTGTATCTCTTTCTCTACAATAGTCTCTATATATTTCACTGAAGGTATTTTTCATTTGATCCCAAGTTGTGATATTGTTTCCTTCCAACCTCATAAGAAATATTAGATATGAATTCTTCAAGGTAGAAGAAAAAAGTTTGAGCTTTTGTTCATCGGTGGTATAATCATATGTCCTACATATAACTTCAAACACAAACAAGAAAGTGTCATAATATTCAGAAACAAGCCCATGAAAATGAGGTAAGGAAGAAGGATTAATGTTTTTCATCTTGGTCTCTCTATTGGGTTCTTGAATGGGAAACTCAAATATTTCTACCAATTATTCTTCACCATCCATGGAACGAGGTGAGTGGAATGACCCTCTTCTGAAATATTTTCAAATTCTCTAGCTTCCCTTTCCAAGAAACTTTCTAGTGTTTCAGGACCAATCTATGGATTGCTTGGACCTTTTTTTTATAGTGGGGGTTTTTGGAAAAAAAATTCCTTTCCTATGTCTAGGTCTATTCATTCATGAAATAAAAAAGAAAGTGAAAAACTGTGTTTTTTCTTCTTGTATATAATGAAAAAGAGAGTGTGACAAGGCATTATCAATACTCACATGAAGTGAAATCACATGGGTTGTTAAAATACAAAACATATATAGTTAAATTGTCCTTGTGACTGAGGTATCGTTTTTATACTTCTTCAGGTCACACAAAAGAAAACAAAAAGAAAATAGCATGCATATTTCAACACCTCCCCGACAACAACACCAAAACCTAATGACCCTAGGAGCAAGACCAATAATTTATTGTACCCTTGGATTCTACTTTACTTTCTCAACCTGGGGTTCGTACACACTTAAGAGGTATTATGATCTATTTATGTATTATGAAATTGTCGGTAGAAAAGGTCTGGTCAGACTAATCAAAAGTTGAAAATGTGCAGGAAAATAAACTGGCATAAATCAACTCTAAACTATTACTTGAAGGAAACAAACCAATATGAAATCAAAAATAATATAGATTGCATGGAAATAACTTATTCTAATGGAAACAAGGAATATTCAATCAATAAGATCAAACTGAGAGAAAAAAATATGAATTTAATCTAAGTTTTGACATAAAGTTGTAACTGAAGTAAAGATACACTAATGCATGAATAAAACAAGTTAATTGCCTAACCCTTTGATCAATATAAATCTAAATGTATGTTTATTGTATATTGATGCTTTTATGAAAATAATATTAAGCTAAGTCAAAATATGAAATTGAAATAAGCCTACAAGAGATTTCTATAGGAACTATACAGGTTCTACATGAAACTCCTACAGGAAGTAAAATGAATTTCAAAAAGGTAGTGCAAGTCTTTAAAACCATGAAAAAGATATACTATAAATAAATGAAGCTAATTTGAGGTTCTTGGCCTTGGGAGGCACCTAAGAGTGCTCCAAAAGGCTACTAAACATTTCTAGAGGATGTCTGATGTGATTAGATAATCAATGATAACTTTAACGAAAGTTGGAATTAATCATACAAAGTTATATTAAACTTTAAAAGAGAATAAAATACTATCTAAACATGCAAACTACAAAAATTGTAACAGGGTCCTTGAGCCCTCTTGGATGGGCCCTACCCAAGAAGCATGAGGAGCCTAAACAAAAATTTAATGAATTGAAAGAAAAACCATCTTTATTTCATGAATATCAATGATACATCAAGAGCAGTGTTGTAACATAAGTTAAAATTCAAAATAAAAATTCACAATTTCATATTTTATTTTAATATATTTTAGAAATAGTTTGGTTTCAGATAGTGGTAGTATTAATTTTAATTTTTATGCTTTATTTGAATTTTAATTTTCTGCACATGGTTTTCACATTTGTTTGTGATCCTACAATCCAGTCATCATCCTCTATCCCAGCTTCAAATGAATGGGTTAATGGATTTCAAAATTGTTTTTCAGAGGAAAATTGCTTAGAATCACTGAAATGGCCTCACCGACGGACGATTGAGATTCATTCACAACTTCGTTGGGCACATGAAATAACAATGGTCAAAGTTGATTTTGAATTCAAGTAAGTAAGAGGGACGGATGATATTTTATCCTGGAGTTCCTTGTCGAACTCAAAAATTATTTGGATCTTCGATGAATGCCTTCCGATGGATGTCACAGATTCGATCTCGGACCCTTGCTAAGTGAGATAAATGAACAATCCAGATTGATGCAATGGTACTATGATAGATGATCTAGATCCGTCACATATCTCCGAGCTTACAATATGTGATGTCAGCCTCCGAGGTGGCATGCCATCTCATATCCAGTCAATCAGTGTCATGTGTACACCTACAAACTACAAATGACATAGGTCAACACCTAGAAAATGGGTGACATGTGTCATGTACTTTTTTCCACCTCACTTCTAGCATGGACAAATACAGGAAACCACGTGTCAAGATTATGTCAGCATGACATCACCGAGGTATTAATCATTTGGATTTTCACAGCACATCAAATCAACGGCTCATAAAGGATCCATGATATATCAGATCAAAAGTTAAGATTATTTCAGATCTTGGACATTAGGACAAACTGAAAGAGTGAGGCTCGAGCTCTCTTGAGGTTCTGGGGACTAACATACATCAACCGATGTATGCAACCAACCAGGAGGTTCCACATCATGTCGGGCCATTGACACCAGGATGTCAAAATGTTTCTAAATATTTTCCCCTTTCAATCTGAGATACGTCAACACTTCCACATCATACCAAACCAATGGCTCCTGGACATAAGACTTCACGTTACCAAAATTTTATCTGATATGATATGACGTAATGTGGGCCACTGGATATCGGATCGCCAAACCTTTTCAATGCTACCTTATGTTATCACTAAGAGTTGTCGTTAGATTGATGGAAAGACGAGCCTAGTACCCATTTGAATATTTATATTTGGATGAGTGATTATATTCAAAAATGGATCAAACTGATAAGGTTCAAAGCCTCATCTAATGCATGAAATTTCAAAGACTATATTCCAGCAAAAAGGGCTATCATAATCTCCAACTGACACATATTTTGAAAGATGAATAGATGAAAATGAAGAAAAAAATCAAGATGAAGAGTCAATTTCAAATCATGCTTGATTGACACATTCATATGGTCAAAATTTCATTAATTAGGATCCTTGTAATCAAGAAATAAAGATTTTCTCCAAGAAGAAATGCTTCACAAAATACAAAGTAAATCATCCACTAGAGAAACAAGTAAATCATCCTTTATCAAATAGTATTCCATTAGAGAAACAAGACAAACAAAGGAGCACAAGTTGATCTTTGACTACACAAGAATCCTCCATCCATATATACAGAGTCTGAGAGTTTATAAAATAGTAACAACATTTTTCCTATCACTCCAACCCTTTCCTTATCAAAAT
>CBVK0102141969.1:0-10762 GCA_900067695.1 Picea abies
TAATATGCCCCAGTTAAGGGGTAGTGAGCCAATATTAGGGCTTAACAAAACATAACAAATTCCTATTTTTTGTGATCTTGTTTATTGTGATAAATGCCTTTTGAAACATGTCATGATGCTTTATTTGGAGATGGAACACATGTCCCTCATGTCCAACTAACTCCTATGAATCCATTCGAACCTTCCCTTATAGTTTTCAGCCTTCCCATAGCTCGGATTTGTCACACTGTTAGAGTTTGCAATGCCTTTGACATCATGCGTTGCAAACTTCCCTAGAGGTGATGATTTTGAGTTTTCTCCCAAACTACGAACTGGGCCAGGCGGTTTTGTTGTCATCAAGTCAATGGTAATATGGTGCTTCTCCATACCAAATTTTAGAAGAACCCAGATTTGTATTCAAAATTTAAAATCACAACATGACTCTGTTATGTGCTAATTGCTACAAACTGTCCCAAATTATCAGTTTCCAGCGCCAGTGAGTCCAGGCGCTGTGAAATTTCCTATAGCAGCCTGTTTCACTTTTTCCAAAGATTCAATATATCAAAAAATATACTAGGAGTCTAGACATGCAACAAAATTTCATTATCTTGATATATAATTGGAGGAAAAAACACCAAAAATACTAGTTATAGTTCAAAACTCATAGCCATCACCAAAATGTTGTAAATTCATATCATAAGGTTCATTCTTCACAATCGCCCCTCCCTTGTGAGTCTTCTTGTTTTTATGAATGTCCATACTCATTGCTTTGAAGGATATCTTCTGTAAATTCTTTTGACAATTCATATTTGAAAGCAGGGTAAACATGAAAATTTGGGTTTGATGATAGAGCTCGCTTTACATGGAGTTCACCTTTCCTAAACACATATACAGAGTGATGGTATGAGAAGGAGAAAACTTCAAAGGGAAATCTAAGAGGGACAATCACTGGGGTTCTAGTAAAAATGCAGAAAGGTAAAACAATTCTGTGAAAACAGGGTTTTAGCAACACAGTATCAGTTCACAGTGCCAACAAGGTATGAAAATGACCTTGGTTATATAAAATATTAACCATAGTATTTATGTTTGATAGGAAGCTCATGCTACTGATTAAGACTAGGTCTCATATTGATTACAAAAGATGAGAGTTTTGATAGTCTGGAAACAAAGGATTCTGAGTGCCTAATTCACAATGTGTAGTGGTGATGCAGATTTCAATTAGACAGTTTGCAACGTTGTGATATCAGTGGGATAAATTTATTGTTTGCAGAAGAAATGATAAGTTGAGATTAAGATAGCAAATTTGACTAGTGGGAAGAGTTTAGAGTGCCATAGTAATGTGCTTGAGATTTGGTAGCAAAGGGACTTTAAAAGTTCGCAACGCCAGTCTACAACGCCAAGTTCAGAATCAAATAATGTACTTCAAGGAGACTATTATAAATTATGTGACATAATCCTTGAAAATCTAATTAAATGAAAGCATTGAAAACCACAAAATTCCCCTTGACATGTTTCTTAGTTGCAATTATGAAAGATAAGTGCATGAGGTACTTATAAGTACACTATGAACTTTCCTATTGAGTTGGTAACAAATACACCTGACCATTTTGTGTGCAAACATTGACTCCACAGGGGATGACATGCTCCCTGTGAGCTACCAAGAACATGCATACTTGTTCCTGATAATGAGAACATGCCTGCAAATTTATTCAAACTGAAAAATGAAAAATATTGAATCCACCAGTGTCTCCATTGGGCTATGGATTCTTATTGTTGTTATTCTTCTACAAACAATGCCAAACTGATAAAAAAAAAACGAGCTTATTTATATACATTCCTACTTCTAGCCAGCTCAACTGATTAGCTCGTGTATATACAAATTTCCAAAAGAATCATTCTAGAAACAAATTGATTGACCTGCTCTGATATATATTTATGAAAATGTAAAAGGACAATAGTAGGTATAATAAAAATCCAATGAATAGTTGATACCTACTATTGCAGATAGGTAGCATACCAAAATCTATAAATTTGAAGTTTTGGAAAATAAGGATGCCATCAAATCTGCTATTTTATCATAAAACCCATGAAAAGACATTTTTCGTTGATCCAAAGGACAAAAAATGTCACTGTGTTGAATCCAGTACATGAATAACATTATGATCCTCCTCATGCTTCAGTTGAAAACAAGATGATTTCTAAGTATCCTCTACTGGTAATACTGCATCCTATACCTGAATCATCATATCTGCTTGTTGGATTTCTACTTGCAGTGAAAAATCTTGACCAAAATTCAAGAACATATAACCTTGGAGATCATCATCAACAAACAAGGTTTGTTGATTTGGAGAGTCAAAGTGTCAATCGTTTGCAACCAAGGATCAATGTCTTGTGTGATAATCTATTGTTATTGTCAGAGCTCCCTATTGCTACCTCTAATGAGATGGAAATATAAAATTCATTGCTTGCATTCATTTCACCTTTCAACAGGCTTTGCTGGAGTTTCAAATACACACCGATAACAACTTTGTTGTATTTGGTCTCAATCTAGCTGGGAAGAGTCAATTTTCACTCTTGATAAGTAATGCTAAAATATCACCAAAAGAGATGAAAAATACAAAAGCAATCAAGTTCTTCATTTGTTACATTCTCAAAATTTTGAAGAAGCTGAAACACTTGTGAAAAGGGAAGGTATACTTGGCAATGGCTAACTCAAATTCCTTGTTTCACCACAAGAACTAAAACAATGTTATGAATTTGTGTATTCTCTGCTAGTCATGGCCGAAATGGATAAAATTGAATCAAATTATAAGTTCATCTCTTCTTTATTTCTTCATTCACCTGATGAAACAAATTACAAAGGAATCCTTTGGCCAATAGTGGGACATTAGGTATAAAGAATATCTCAAATATCTATAAAAATATTGTCTGAATTGGCCATGTTTGCATGAATTAGAAGTGAAACCTTTATATATGTGCCTTTGATGTATTATTCTCTTGATTATAAGTTTGCGAGCCTTTTGGGAGGTCATCAATATTCATGGATCCTATTTTGGTAAAATCGTTTTCAATTTATGCAACACAAATTATATATTTAAAAAAAATTCATGACCAGGGATTTCGGTAGTGTTTACCCTAATTTCAGTGCAAAAACTCTACCAAAAAGTATGTAGAATTCAAAAATGCAAAATGATCAATTTTGACATATAACAAGTGGTCTAATTGTTTCAAAAGCTTCTCCAGAGTATGATCTTCATCCTCAACACTTAGCAACACCATCCTCTTGATGTAAATCGAAGGAAAGAGCTAGATAAGTCTTGGTCAAAGTATTTACCATGAAAGAGGGATCTATAAAAGATCTCCTAATTTTTAGTTACACATAATCTTTAGTTATGTTTACTTTTGGAAAAGAGGATCTTCTATCCTTTTCTTTTGTAGCTAATTGCTATGATTTTAATTCAAGCCCTATGTATTATATATATGAAAAGAAAAGAATTAGTGAGGAGGGCGGATTTTGGAAGAATTTTGGCAAAGAGATTGTGTTTTCATTGTAGCCCAATGGGCTATCATTTTATGAAAATTTTATGAATCAAGGAGATTCATTGGATTCATCTCTTATTTAAATAAATCCCCGTTTCCTTCTTTTTTCCATTTTAAGCTTCTTTAATTACATCTATGTTCTTTTTCTATGTAATCTTAATTGGAAACTTCACAATTTGGTACAACCTCCATTGTGTAAAAAACATTTTATCGAGTCTTCTCTATGTGTAAAATATTTATACATAATTAAGATTAAATGTTGAAAGGATTTCAATCTTGACCTTTTTGTGTTTTCATATATATATTCGATAGAATGTTAATAAGATTTAATTGAATGCTTTATACTAAATTCATGTTTATGCTCAGTATATGGCATTTATTTTATTGTTGGATTCATTCACTTATTCCCAACAGATCATCCTTCTTCATCTTATATTGACAATGACTTCCTTTCTCATTGTTCGTGTCGGATATTTATTGTTTTCCTCATCTTCATCCATCTTCCACTTATTAGCTATTGTCATTTGTTCTATAAGACTCCATGCCCAATGGATTAAACCTCTAATCTTTAAAGTTTAAAGTCTTTAATTTCAGTCCATTTTCATTTATCCATAATTCCATTCATCATTATTTTTACCATTTTCAAATATGGAATTAGAGATTAATGATAAAACTGTTGCTTAGTGACAGTGGGCAACCAACATTCTGAAATCATATAAAGGAGACCCCTCTGACTAGAAGAGCCATCTTGTAGTCAAAATATTTGTTGAAAATGGTCTGAACATGTTCCTAGCATCCATGAACATCTCAAGATACAACATCGTGAATGAGTTTTGAAAAAATGTTGATATTTTATCTTTGGAAAGTGGTTGGGGAATTACATAGGACAAAAGGTAAGACTTTGTAAGAAAATGTTCCCTAGGGACAAGTGAAGGTGGTCTTTTCCTGATCTTCTGGACTAATGTGAATTTCGTTGTGTCCACTAAATCCATCTAGAAATGAAAAGTATTATTTTTCAGCTAAGACATCCAAGACTTGGTCAATAAAGGGTAGGGGGGAATGGTTTTTTTTTGTAGACTTGTTTAAATCTCGGTAATTTACACATATCCTCCATTTCCCATTCTTATTTGAAACAATAACTAGAGGAGACACCCATTCATTATCTAAGATTGGATATATGACTATAACATCTAGTAACTTTTGAAGTTGTGGTTTAACTATGTCTTTCATTACATGGTTCATCCTTCTTTAGGGATTACTAATAGGTTTGTATTCTTCCTTGATGTAAATATGGTGAGTATAGATAGAAGGATGGATTTCTTTCATGTCTTTATAATCCCATGCAAAATATTCTACATTTCTTTTCAGCACATCTAATAGCTTTTGATCTTGTAGACTAGTAATTTTATTGTCGATTTTGAGTATTTTTGCAAGGCTGATATCTATGGTTTTGACAGTTGGATATTCTATCTCAACACTTAAAAAATATGTCCATAATTCCCTATTATTTTCAACAGAAATTTCAGATATGGTATCATCATTTATCCCTTCTATTTTCACACCAGTTGGATATAGATTTTGCAGAAAATTTTCAAGGAAAGTGTCCTCATCAATTGTATTATTAGTCAAGGATGTGTTGATTTCATAGATGGGATAGGAATTTGTTTTTATCATTTTCTCTTCCTCTTCCACCCACATAGGCATATTTTATGTTATCAAAGGTTGGTCAAGCGGATAAAGATCAATTTTATTTTAGGATAGGCCATCAATGATAGTCATTTTGTTTGCTCTATAACCAATGTATGCATCTGTTTTGGCCAGCCAATTCCTTCATAAAATTAGAGGATATTTGTTGGATTGAGACTTGGGTTGAAGGACTAGGAATTCAGTAGGTTACTCTCAAGAATTAATAGATATTATGATATCTTCCAACATGCTTTCAGGTTTGATAGTGGGGGTGTCTCTTAAAAATATCTGAAGGCTGAGTCTTAACATAGTATCTTCAGTCATAACATTGATATAATCCTCTTGATAAATAAGAGTGTTCTAGATCAGGTTGTTGTTGATGTGTACATTTACTAGAGGACTTCCTGGATTAAAGTATTTAGGTACAATCAACTTTCCAAGCATAAGGTCAACTAGTTGTCCTATAACATTTATGGTAGGGGCATCTTTTCTTCTCCTCTCTGGTCTTCTAATGCATTCTTCCTTGAAATATTTATTGAAAATGGGCACATATTTGAGGGCTTGTAAGAGGTATATTTATGCACAAATTCTTAAGTTCCCATAAAAGTTCCTTTTCTTCGGATGTATAAGTTTTATTTTCTTGTAATATTTCAGGGTAAGGAAGAGTTTGTGAGTGGGGTAAGGTAATATCTTCTTTTCTAGATTATGTACTTTCTACGAGCCTGGGTTGTTATCGTAAGATATTTTCTGATATAATATTTATCTCTTGTAGTTCCAAGGAATTAGTATGATAAGTTGTATCATTGTTGTTACACCTCAAAATTACTCACTTTGATAGTGTCGCAAGTGTTGTCATTACAAGTGTTGTAAGTGTCGCATATTGTCCGCAAGTGTTGCATCTTGACCGCAAGTGTTATAAGTGTTGCTAACATCATACTTCCTTCTTGCCTATGTCATGCCTCCAACGACATGACAAGGACACTTAGGACACCTCAAAGACTAGTTTTGNAAGCTGTTGCACTACATCCATGGCTGTAAGTAACACTTTGTTCTCATCAATATAGATTCATGCTTGGCCTGTTTCCTTTGAAGTTTGTTGTGAATATGAACTTGTCTTCTTCATAAGATAGATCTGTATTTGAGATAATCTCAATAGAGTAGGAAGTTCGTTGTATCTTTGTTTGTTCTACAGGACCTATTAAGAAGCTTAGGATTGAATCTCAACTTGGACTTTGCAAGGATGAACGCCATTAAAAGGTACATACTTTTATTCTTCCTCTTCGTACATTAACTTAATTAGATATAAAAGGAAAGTTAGTGTCCACGTTAAGAAATTTTTTGTATTGGCCTTAAAGAGTTATGGACCTCGAGAGAATCCACTTGTCCGCAGGAGGATTTCTCTTCAACAATTGTTGTAAACATCATGAACTTGCTTATTGTTCGGATTCTGAGCAGGTTAAGCATTTAGCTGAGGTTATTTAGAAGGAACACTATTTGGAGTAGCCTTGTTAGGTTGAGGAGGAGGAGGAGGAAATAATGTAGGTTGAAAATTTTGTAGCCTCCATCCTTGTGGAGGTTGACTCCATTGATTTTGTGGCATGCTAGGAAACCATTGGTACAGAGGAGGGATTGGAGGTCCTTTGTATTTCCAAGGATTTGGCTTCAACCAAGGAGATGGGTTGTACCATGGTTGAGGAGACATTTGAGAATTATATGCACCAGCTGTTTTAGTAGGATTGAAGTTCAAACTTGTTTGGAATGGTCTTGGTGCTCCATGTATCCTTTTATTGATGAAGTATAGTGATTCCACATTCTCCTCTACTCCTCTAAATGTAGCTTTCAATCCTAGTAAATAAGGAAATTTTTTAGTTGGATTATTTTCTTCACAAATACCACAAACACATATAAGGTCTAAAGGGCACTCATTTCTAGGATGAGTTTTAGTGCATTTGGGACAATATTTAGCCAATTCATTCTATGATTCCTCGTGTTTCTTCTTAATCTTCAAAGTATCCATTTTCATGGCTAAAGAGTGTAAAAAATAATTTTTCATGTCCTCTATTAACCCTCTTAATTCATTCTTTATATGAGTTGTCGGGTTAGAATATTGAGATGCCAAAACACTATTGCTTCTACCTTTATTTCTGGAGGACCTTGAGTGGTTCTTGAATATTATTTTGATATCATCATAGTCCAACTGAAAGATATCTATATTGGATACGAGATTCAATATTTCCATCATATCTTCTCTTACTCATCTGAGTAAGACAAGTTTGAGTGAGTCTTCATCCATAGTACAATTTTGAGCTCTCTTGTAGATTATTTGAAATCTCTCTTCAAGGTCTTCTATAGATTCATCAGGTCCTTGTGTCACTCTGAGAATCCCATCCATTGTATCTCTCTCTCTCCAATAGTATATGTATATTTCACTGAAGGTATTTTTCATTTGATCCCAAGTTGTGATATTGTTTCCCTCCAACCTCATAAGCAATGTTAGATATGAATCCTTCAAGGTAGAAGAAAAAATGTTTGAGCTTATGTTCATCAGTGGTATAATCATATGTCCTACACATAACTACAAATGCAAACAATAAAGTGTCATAATATTCAGAAACAAGCCCATAAAAATGAGGTAAGGAAGAAGGATTAATGTTTTTCATCTTGGTCTTTCTATTGGGTTCTCGAATGGGAAACTCAAATATTTCTACAATTTATTCTTCATAATCCATGGCACGAGGTGAGGGAGACTGGCCCTCTTCTGAAATATTTTACAAATCTCTAGCTTCCCTTTCCAAGAAACTTTCTAGTGTTTTAGGACCAATCTATGGATTTCTTGGACCTATTTTTTTGGTGGGGAATTTTGGAAAAACTTTTCCTTTCCTATATCCAGGTCTAGTCATTCATGAAATAAAAAAGAAAGTGAAAAACTGTGTTTTTTTTTTCTTGTATATAATGCAAAAAGAGAGTGTGACAAGGAATTATCAATACTCACATGAAGTGAAATCACTTGGGTTTTTAAACTACAAAAAATATATATTTAAATTGGCCTTATGATCGAGGTATCCTTTTTTTACTTCTCCAGGTCACACAAAAGAAAAAAAGAAAAGAAAATAACATGCAAATTTCAACACCTCCTCGACAACAATGCCAAAACCTGATGGCCCTAGGAACAACAGCAATAATTTATTGTACCCTTGGATTCTACCTTACTTTTTCAACCCGGGGTTCGTACACACTTAAGAGGTGTTATGATCTATGTATTCATTATGAACTTGTTAGTAGAAAAGGTTTGGCCAGACTGATAAAAGGTTGAAAATGTGCAGGAAAATAAACTGACATAAATCAACTCTAAACTATTACTTGAAGGAAACAAACCAATATGAAATCACAGATAATATAGATTGCATGGAAATAACTTATTCTAATGGAAATAAGGAATATTGAATCAATAAGATCAAAATGAGAGAAAACATATGAATTTAATCTAAGTTATGACATAAAGTTGTAACTAAAGTAAAGATACACTAATGCATGAATAAAACAAGCTAATTGTCTAAACCTTTGATCAATATAAATATAAATCTATGTTTATTGTATATTGATGCTTTTATGAAAATAGAAATTAAGCTAAGTCAAAATATGAAGTTGAAATAAGCCTACTGGATATATCTACAATAGCTATACAATTTCTACATGAAAATCCTACAGGAAGTAAAATGAAGTTCAAAAAGGTAGTGCAAGTCTTTATAACCATGAAAAATCTATACTATAAATAAATGAATCTAATTTGAGGTTCTTGGTCGTGGGTGGAACCTAAGAGTGCTCCAAAAGGCTACTGAACATTTCTATAGGATGCTTTATGTGACTAGATAATCATTGATAACTTTAACGAAAGTTGGAATTAATCATGCAAAGTTATATTAAACTTCAAAAGAGAATAAAATATTATCTAAACATGCATGAAAACTACATAAATTGTAACAGGGTCCTTGATCCCTCTTGGATGGGCCCTACCCAAGAAGCACAAGGATCCTAAACAAAAATTTAATGAATTAAAATAAAAACCATATTTATTTCATGAATATCAGTAATACATCAAGAGCAGTATTGTAACATAAGTTAAAATTCGAAATAAAAATTCACAATTTCATATTTATTTGAATATATTTTAGAAATAGTTTGGTTTTAGATAGTGTTAGTATTAATTTTAATTTTTATGCTTTATTTGACTTTAAATTTCATGCACATGGTTTGCACATTTGTTTGTGATCCTACAACCCAATCATCATCCTCTATCCCAACTTCAAATGAATGGGTTAATGGATTTCAAAATTCTTTATCAGAGGAAAATTGCTTAGAATCACTGAAATGGCCTCACTGACGGACGATTGAGATTCATTCACAACTTCATTGGGCACATGAAAGACCAATGGTCAAATTTGATTTTGAATTCGTGGTTTCAGATCTTCCTTAGCTTCACATATTTAGCCACTCTGAAAATATGGATGAGAATCTCAGACTCCTATCAAGTAAGTAAGATCGACGGAAGATATTTGATCTTGGAGTTCCTTGTTGAACTCCAAAATTATTTGGATCTTCGATGAGTGCCTTTCGATGGATGTCTCGGATTCAATATTATACCCTTGCTAAGTGAAATAAACCAACAGTCCATATTGATGCAATGGTACTCTAATAGATGATCTAGATCCATCACAGATCTTCGAGCTTACAATATGCCATGTCAGCCTCCTAGGTGGCATGCCATATCAAATCGAGTCAACAAGTGTCACACGTACACCTAGAAACTATAAATGACATAGGTCAACACCTCAAAAATGGGTGACACATGTCATGTACTTTTTTCCACCTCACTGGCAGCGTGGACAAATTCAAGGAAACCACGTGTCCATATTATGTCAGCATGACATCACTGAGGTATTAATCATTTGGATTTTCATAGCACATCAAATCGACGACTCATAATGGATCTAGGATATATCAAATCAACAATTGATATTCTTTCATATCTTGGACATCAGGACAAACTGAAAGAGTGAGGCTTGAACTCTCTCGAGGTTCTGAGGACTGACATACATCAACTGATGTATGAAACCAACCAAGCGGTTCCACATCATGTCAGGCCATTGGCACCGGGATGTCAAAACTTTTCTAAATATTTTCCCCTTTCAATCTGAGATATGCCATCACTTCCACATCATACCGGACCACTGGCTCCCTAACATAGGACTTCACGGTACCAACATTCGATCCGATCTGATATGATGTCATGTGGGCCACTAGTATCAGATGACTAGACCTTTTCTATGCTACCTTCTGTTATCAATAAGAGTTGTCATTAGACTGCTATAAAGACAAGACTAGTACCCATTTGAATATTTAGAGTTGTAACAGACTCCTAACAAATTACAAAAGATTCCAACAAAAACATAACAAATTCCTATTTTTTGGGATCTTGTTTATTGTGATAAATGCCTTTTGAAACAGGTCATTGATCTGTCGGATCTCAACTTGTGTGCATTTAAAAAGTTTTATGAAT